>APFE030172150.1:107588-142171 GCA_000404065.3 Pinus taeda
TTAGAACTCATGAGGGTCATTATGAATTTTTGGTCATGCCTTTTGGCCTACCAATGCACCTTCAACATTTCAAGGTTTGATGAATTCAATTTCAAACCATTCCTTAGAAAATTTGTGTTAGTATTTTTTGATGATATACTAATCTACAACAAGTCTTGGAAGGATCATGTGGAACATGTTGACAGGGTGCTACAACTATTGGAGGAGAAACAATTATATGCAAAAAGATCCAAATGTTTCTTTGGAGTCCAGGAGGTGGAATATTTGGGTCATATTGTATCTCCATGAAGGAGTTAAGGTAGACCCTAGAAAAATCAAAGCCATTAAGGAATGGAAAATCCCCACATCCATAAAGCATCTGTGAGGATTTCTTAGGTTGACAGGGTATTATCGCAAGTTTGTTAAGAATTATGGGAGAATAAAAACACCTCTAACAACATTACTGAAGAAAGATGCATTTTAATTGACTCTAGAAGCAACAAAGGCCTTCAAACATCTTAAAGAGGCAATGTGCAAGCACCGGTCTTAGCTACATCAGACTTCACAAAAACCTTTTATTGTGGAATGTGATGCTTTAGGAAATGGAATTGGTGCTGCTTTAATGCAAGATGAAAGACCCATTGCTTTTGAAAGTCACCCAATCAAGGGAAAGTTTTTACACAAAGATATTTATGAGAAGGAAATGTTTGCAATACTCCATGCACTTAAGAAATGGAAACCCTACCTAATGGTACGACACTTCAAGGTAAAAACGGATCATGACAGCCTTAAATACTTTTTAGAACAAAGATTATCCTCTGAAGAGCAACAAAAGTGGGTCACAAAGATGTTGGGATATGACTCTGAAGTAATTTACAAAAAAGGGAAGCAGAATGTGGTGGCAGATGCACTCTCAAGAAAGAATGAGAATGTGGAAGCATTGTTGTGCACTATTTGTATTATCCAACCAGATTGGATAAATGAAGCAAAGGAGGAATGGAAGAATGACAAAGAAGTGTGGGCACTTATTCGAAAGTTACAACAAGATTCTAGTACATCTAATAAATTTAGTTGGAAAAATGATTCATTATGGTACAAACATTTCTTATACCTCTGTAAGAATTCCCAACTAAAAGAAAATATTCTTATGGAATTGCACACTTCTCCTTTAGGAGGGCACTCAAGGTTTTTAAAAACTTACCACAGGGTTAAGAAGGAATTTTTTTGGGATGGCCTTAATTCAGATATTCAAAAGTTTGGTGGAATGTAAGGTTTGCCAAGAAAATAAAGTTGAAAAAATTAAGACACCAGGTCTATTACAACCTTTATCCATTCCAAGCCAACGTTGGGAGGAGGTCTCAATGGATTTTATCATAGGTTTACCCAAGTCTGAGGGAAAGAGTGTCATCATGGTGGTAGTTGACAGACTTACCAAGTATGCACACTTTTGTGGATTATCACATCCATTTAAAGCCAATACAGTTTCTACTGCATTTATGGAAGAAATTCAAAAGCTACATGGAAACCCAAAGATTATTGTCAGTGAAAGAGATTCCATTTTCACTAGAAATTTTTGGACAAAATTATTTTCTTGTCTTGGTACTCAATTAGCTCATAGCTCATCTTCTCAGCCTAAATCTGATGGGCAAACTGAGATAGTAAACAAATGTTTGGAAGGATATCTTTGCTGCTTTGCATTTGATAAATAGACACAATGGGTCAAATGGTTACCTCTGGCTGAATGGCAGTATAACACTTCCTTCCATACAACAACCAAAATGACCCCATTTATGGAACTTTATGGATATCAGCCACCATCCATCACATCATATTTAAGAGAAAATTCTAAGGTTCAAGCAATGGAACATCACATCGAACATCAGCAACAAGTCCTCCAACTCTTAAAGGATAATCCCATGTTGGCACAGAATAGGATGAAACAATAGGCAGATCAACGTCACAACGAAAGAAGTTTTGATGGAGGTGATTGTGTATTCCTATGGATACAACCATATAAGCAAATGTCCCTCAGGCAAGCTAAGAAGGATAATAAATTATCACCAAAGTATTATGGTCTGTAAAAGGTGTTGCGAAAGATTGGTACTTTGGCATATAAATTCGAGCTTCCTACAGCTTCTCGATTGCACCCAGTTTTCCATGTTTCATGTTTAAAGAAGGTTACAGGTGACAAGCTCACAGTTCAAACAATATTGCTAGAACGTGACAAGGAAGGAAAAATTATATTGGAACCGGAAGCAGTCACAGAAACAAGAACTCGATAGCTACAAAATCGATCAATTTCAGAGTATCTTATCAAGTGGAAGAACTTATCTAGTGAAGATTCCACATGGGAGAATGAGAATTTTATATAGAAGCATCCAGAACTACTCAAGCATTGAGGACAACACTTTTTTGAACGAGAGGGGAATTTTGGGTCCCTATAATACTAGTGATTGCCCCATTACTATTGTAGTTGTACCCCTTATTAATATTGTTGCTCCTATTGTCCTCATATTGTTATTACTGTGCCCCATAGAATCCCTCTATTGTTATTTTTGTGGCTTTATATTATTATTGTTAGCTCAGCTGGGTTATATTGTGACTCCTTAGACTCCTATATATAGAAATGTGGTTTTGTCATTTGAATCATCCAAGAATTGTTCATTTATGTAATGTAAAGGAGGTTTCCCCCTCGAAGAGGCTGAATTCTAAGGCATTGAACTATCTTTTCTATATTTTTTTTGAGTTTCTTTCATAACAAAGTCATTTCAAGTCTCATGATCTTGATCCAATATTGAACTCAAGGTACACATAAATATTTGAGATCTAGTCCCAAACATAACCCTGCAACATAAAGTATACTTCAACTAGAAGTATTCTGTAGAATCTTATTCACTTGCACATCTGGCCTTATGATCCTCTCTTCTTTATATAGTTTTTGGCCTGTCTCAATACCATGGACCGAATCCAGTTAGGACCAATACCTCGGATGAAGTACCACGGACTGAATACCTGAGACTAAATACCTAGGATCAATGTAATGGTCCAAAGATACCTTGGAACAGACACCTCAAACCAAAACCATGGTTTCAACATGTACACACTTTTCCTCCTATGGAAGTGCGTGTGTACATTATACATTATTTCTATTCTGAGTACCTGCGTGTATACGCCACTTGGACTAAGTGAAATTACGTGTATCTCTGAAACTACTCTTACATCATCTTCTTCTTTCAACTTATTTATTCTGATCAACAGATCTTAGTTCCATATCCCTGGTCCTCTGTACCATTTCCCTATTGCCTCTAAATATTCTTATTAGCCTCTTATCAAAACTGAGTTGACCTGTAGAGTTGGCATCAACGACAATACTTGTATCATAATGCCAACAATCTCCCCCTTTGGACTTGATGGAAACCATGATGGTGTTGACTAGTGCAAGTTGTAAATACTATAAGATATACCATACAACACCAAAATAACCAAATACTCTCCCCCTTTGACATCAAGGGTAGAGGGAGGACCACTCTACTCTCCTCCTTTGCATGATTCTATCCATAGTCCCCCTGAGTACATGACGAGTCTACAGAGAGATGAATGAATATAATAACATGACATTATAACTCAACAAAGTGGATATCACCTCCCTATGACCACAAACTCATACATACATCAATCACTTAACCAAGTGGGGATATACCAAAGTTCATACATGACAGAAATACAACAATTATTACATCATCCATCCCAAGGATATTGGGGCAATAAATTACATCATATGACCAATAGAACTCATTGAAATATAGACCATGACAGAAGAAGTTATATCACACTAATGACTGATGCAACTAAGAAATAGCTGAGTTCAGCAACCATAATTCCAACAATGTGGAATGTGAACACTCCCCCTGAAACTATGCTACCACTATTTTTTGGTTAGAAAAACATATATGTGCTTTTATCCAAGGAAACCCGTGTGTACCCATGCATATACTACATGAAGCTAGCATGTAGTAAACTTCCTCTGAAAAACTGGATTTAACAACAGGATCATGCAACAATAACACCCAAATTTTTTCTAAGATATTCAAATATTTCTCTGGGCAGTGGTTTAGTGAATATATTAGCAACCTATTCTTTGGAGGGGACATACTCCAATTTGACCTTTCGTTCAATCACTTGTTCTCATATAAAATGGTACTTGATGGGTATGTGCTTGGTCTTGGACTGCATGACTAGATTCTTTGAAATACTGATGGCACTTGTAATATCACATAGAATGGATATGGGTGGACTGCATGTGATCTGAATGTCTTGCAAAGTTTGCGTCATCCAAAGTAGTTGTGTGCAACAATATGCAATAGCCACATATTCTGCTTCATTTGTAGATAAAACAATTGAACTTTATTTCTTGCTCAACCAAGACACTAACTCGGAACCCATATAGATGCACCGCCAATAGTGCTTTCTATATCATCAACACTTCTTGCCCAATATGCATTTTTATATGCATGAAGAGTAAGATATGCATCTCTAGGATACGATAGTCCAAATTCCTGAGTTCCTTGAATATATTTGAAAATTCTTTTGACTACCTGAAGGTGTGATTCCTTTGCATTTGCTTGGATTCTTCCAACTATTCCCACTGCATGCATGATGTCAGTTTGGATACCTGTTAGATAAAAAAGACTAGCAATCACGCTCCTATAAGTTGGTTGATGTACTATTGTTGATTCACCATTTGAGTTGAGACTGCATCCTGTTAACATTGGAGTACATACAGGTTTAGAATCTTCCATTCTGTACGTTTTCAATATTTGCTTGAGATATTTGGTTTGCGAAAGAAAAATAGCATCTTTAGTTTTCTAAACTTGTAGACCAAGAAAATAGGTAAGTTCACCAAGCAAGGACATTTCAAATTCTTGCCGCATTACTGAAGAAAAATTCTGACTCATGGATTCTTCATTGCTACCAAAAATGATATCAGCAACGTAAACAATAATAATTAGCAATTTATCATTTTCAATCTTTGTATATAAATTTCTATCTGCAGAACCTTTTGTGAAAGCTTGTAGGTGTATATATTTGTCAAGGCAGTAATACCAAGCCCTTGGAGCCTGTTTTAGACCGTATAGAGCCTTTTTAAGTCTGCATACAAGTTTTGCATCATTTCCAAGAATGAATCCTTCTGCCTATTCAATATAAACTTCTTCTTCTAAATCTCCATTAAGGAAGGCTAATTTTACATCCAATTGGTATACTTTGAATTTCCGAAAACTAGAAAGAGCAAGAAACATTATTATGGCTTCAAGTCTGGCAATAGGTGCAAAAGTTTCTTCAAAATCTATACCTTCTTGTTGAGCATACCCTTTACAAACAAGTTTGGCCTTGCTTCTAATGAATTCTCCATTTTCATTTAACTTGTTCTTGAATATCCATTTAGTTCCTATAATATTTTTATCATGAGGTCTAGGAACTAATTCCCAAGTGTCATTCTTTTCAATTTACTCAAGTTCTTCATCCATGGCCTTGACCCAAAATTCATCTTTGCGTGCTTCATTTACATTTTGAGGTTCAGTGGAAGATGGTAATGCTATATAGATTGAGGTCCCTGTAATGGTTCTTCTTGTCTGTACACTAGCCTCCCTTTCTCCTAAAATTTGAGTTTCTGGATGATTTTTCTTAACATACCTGGTTGAAGTCTTTTCTACTACCATTATATCTTCTTCTGGTGCTTCATTGGTTTCTTCTTCAATATAATTTTTATTTGATGTGGGAAAGTAATCCCCATCTTCCTCATTGCCATAATCTTCTATTAATTTTATTTGTTTTCGATTTCTGCATGCTTCATCAACTACAACATCAATGCCTTCAAGAATTTTCCCAAGTCTTTTATTATAAAATTTATATCCTTTACTTCTGGAAGAATATCCAAGAAGAATACCTTCATCTGCTCTGACTTCAAACTTACCAAGTTTTTCAACAGTCCTTTTGATAAAACATTTGCTTCCAAAAAAATTATAGTATTTTATAGTAGGAGTCTTACAATACCAAATTTCTTGTGGAGTTTGAGTTCTATTTACCGGAACATTTGGTTTGTTGAGAATAGTCATGACAACAAATGCAGCTTCACCCCAGAAGGTTGCTGGAGTTCCAGATTCATCTAGCACGGCTTCAGCCATTTGTTGAACTATTTTTTTCATCCTTTCTACTACACCATTTTGCTGAGGTGTTCCTAGAGTGGAGAATTCCCTTTTTATTCCATGTTGTTTACAAAAGTCAAACAATTCATCCAATATAAATTCCTCCCCTTGATCAGATCTGAGGCATTTGATTTTTTGATTTGATTCATTTTCAACCAACGCTTTGAAAGCTTGGAACTTTTCAAATGCTTCATCTTTATGCTTTAGAAGACCTATCCAACACATTCTGGAAAAATCATCAATGAACAAAATAAAGTATTCTTCTCCACGAGGTGACTTTTTCCTTGTTGGTCCAAATAAATCAGTATGGATAAGTTCAAGAGGTTTACTAGCTGACCCTTATTTTTCCATGAAGTGAACTCTGATTTGCTTACAAATTTGACATGGTTTGCATATTGTATTTTGTGGGATGGTAATATCTGGAAGATCATGAACATCCTTGACTCTGCATGCTTTTCTTATTTTAGAAAAGCTTAGATGTTCCAATCTTCTATGCCACAACCAGTTTTCATCACTTTTTCTTAGATAACACTATTGCTGTCCTCCTTTCAGTATTTATAAGTTGTTTGGATTTCTTGTACCTTTGATCACAATCTCTCCAGTATCAAGCTCCCGAACAACACATATGTTTGATCAAAACACCACTTCATTTCCTTGATCACACATTTGATTGACACTCAACAGGTTATGCTTTCAACCTTCTACATACATAACATTTCCAACTTTACCCTTTTCTTTCGAGAAAATAGAACCTTTACCTTTTAGGATAGCTGGAGTGTCATTTCCAAATGAGTGATTCTTTTCCTTTTCGAAGGTATTATATGAGTGGGGTTTCTCTTTGACACCCGTCATATGATTGGAGCATCCACTGTCGATGTACCACTGATTTTCTTGTCCTTCTGCATACAAGGCTATACCACATCTTTGTGTTTGAGATTCTTTCATTCTCCATATCTTGCGATTTAATGGTGTTTTCTCCTTTTGAGGTGTTTATCGAAATTTGTTCCTACATTCATATTCTTCATGACTAAAGTTGTTACAAATTGAGCATTCTATTTCATTTTCAAGAGGAGAAAGGCTATTATAGGAACTTCTCTTGATCCTTGTTACATTCCTTTGATTTCGTGCTTCTCTAGTCATGATGGTTTTGTAAGCAACACATTGAGCAACTTTGTGCCCAAAATTATGAGATGAAAAACATTGCCCATTAAAGAATTTTCTGTGACTATCAAATCTATTTATCTATTGATTGTAGTTTCTATTGATATTCATCTTTGGAGAAAATTGAGTATGATTTTCTTGAGGTTGGTTGTGGCTTCTATTGATATTCATCATTGGAGAAAATTGAGTATGATTCACCTGGTGATCATCTTTATGCCTTTCCTGACGATTGTCATACTGTTCACTGGTCTTTGCTACATCAAGATAGCTTTTGGTGGAGGTTGACGACTTTTGTGATTGAGATGGTTCTATAGTATATCCAAGACATGTCTTTATTAGAGGAGAACGTTGAACTTTGATAGTTTCATTTAAAGTTTCTGATCCTTTAGCAAATCTAAGATTGAGAGATTTTGCTTTCTCAAGATCTTTTCTTAGACCCACAATTTCACATTCTAGTTTTTCATTGTGTTTTTCTTTTTTAGCAAGTTGGTATGTCAAGATATCTATGATCATATTCTTTTCTTCTAAACAAATTTTGAGTTTAGATATTTCTTCATGAAAGTTTTCCTCTTCTAAAGCATCCCAAAAATCATCATTGTTATAAGCCATGAGAAGTCTATAATCATCACTATTAGATAAACCATCACTATCCTCTTCTAAACTATCCCAAAAATCATCGCTACCATAAGCCATGAGAAGTGTGTAATCTTGACCAGTTTCATATTCATCACTATTAGATAAACAATCGCTATCTTCATGAGTATAGTAATTCCTTCTATTCACAACTTGTTTGCTATTACCTTTTGCATATTCCTTTCCTTTTTCATATTTATATTTATGAGGACATCTGGCAGCATATTGAGCGACTCTACCACAGGCAAAGTATTTGAAAGGTAGCTTACCTCTGAACGTTCTAGAACCTCATTGAAGCTTCTTGACAAAATTAACCACATCTTCTTCTTCTTAAACGTGTCCTGATTCATTGTGTTATTCCTCTTCTTTTCCTTTTGCTGAAATTTTAGATGTATCTTCTCTCACATCTGATGGACCTCCTTTTCTCATCTCAAATGTAGTTAGGATTTCGTGAATCTGTGTCATAGTGATATTCTGCAGATCATGTTTTTCTTCTATGGTAGACACTTTTGATTCAAATTTAGCAGACAAGGATCTCAAAATTTTCTCAACTAAGGTAACTTCCTTTATTTCTTCACCCAGATTCTTAATACAATTAAAAACCTCATCTATACGTAAGAAGTAACTAGCTATATTCTCATCACTGTGCATCTTAAGAGTTTCATACTAAATTCTGAGAGTTTGAAGCTTAGCAACGTTTTACTTGAGAGTCTCCTTCTTAGCTTTGAACGATTTTATCCTCTATCTCTTTCGTTGATTTGAGCTCCACGACTTTGACAAACTTTGATTGTGACAAACTTCCCAATAAAGTATTGACAACTTTGGCATTGGTTTCATAATGCTTTTTACTTGTCGTGTCTGTAGGAATTGTTGTTGGAATTTTATATCTTTCTTCCACAATTTCCCATATATTTGTTCCAAAAGATTGTAGATAGGCTGTGGTTCTCATTTTCCAATAAATAAAGTTGCTCCAAGCGTCTGATGGATCCCATGCTTTCATGATTATTCATTTTGATGGATCTTCCTTCAAGCGACCAATATTCTTCTGAAGAAATTGGCTCTGATACCAATTGTTGGAAATAATACCGAGAGGGTCGGTGAATTAATATTATGAGATCAAGAAATCTTCTTTTTCATAATCAGATTTATATACACTATGACAGAGAGGGGAGCTAGCGTGTACATGCAATTGTATTTAATGAAACCAACATTTATGTAGTAAACTTATGATTAAGTCAATTCATCATATGTTGATCTTTAATGAGTGCATCAGTACTTCATCAATCATTAAATAATAACCATGTGTAGTATAAACATAATAAACAATTACACATAAGTAACACACATGAACACCAAGATTTAAGGTGGAAACCCAATGTGGTTGAAAACCACCTATTGTTGTAATCTCTGTCTTCTTTTAATAGTAAGAAAATATGTTTACAGTCTTGTATTGGCGCAGACTCATAATAGTATGCAGGCTTCTACCTATAGAAAGTTACAACCTTCTCTCGTTCTCCGGGTTCTACTGGAAGGGAGCTACAATCCTCTAGCTCTTGTACTAGCCAATATGTTTACTAGTACGTAGGTGCCATCCTACAGAAAACTCCACACTTCCACCATGTGCCACGTTTAATGAAATTTCAAACTGGATGCTCTTGGCACATATCAAGACATATGAAGACCTTGACCCATCAATAAAACATCAGAAATATAGAAACTCAAGCTTCATCAACCAACATGTAGTTAATATGAAACAATTAGATCATTGTCATCAGAACACTTTGTTGAACCCAGAAACCTATATCAACATTCAGAACCAACTGAAACCTCAAAAATGCATGTGTCAGACTGTATACGCTACTTCAATGAAGAAAACCTTCATGTATACGCTACTTCCTTCAGCCTAGCCTACGTATACCTCTAAAGATTATGAATCATAAAATCTCTGAATCACGAACTGTACCAACCAATAGTGTACTAAACATATACTATCAACTTATAGAAATTTACATAGGTAGGAAACAAAAAACACTTCTTCTCACTTATGCAATTAATCAAATATCAACCTCCTTATGCATTTAGGTTTACATTCGGATCTAAGAAGACTTCATTGACAGACAACAATGAAATAACAATAGTAATAAATCAGAAATATTGATCTGATAGATAAGTGATCTCTGAACATCAAGCCTTTCTTTTGTATAAGCTACTTCAAAGAAGAAAAACATCATGTATACAGTCTTTTGCCAAGATGGACATGTATACATATCTGCAAATATTGACTTAGAACTTTGTCACAATTTTAGACTTTAGTCAAACCTAGATCATGATAGATAATGAATAAAACAGATGCAAAACATAAATCTAGCCTCAACCAATATCATATCATTCAATAATAAGTCATTTAAGGTCTCATGATCCTGATCTAATATTGAATTCAAGGTGTAGATAAATATTTCATATCTAGTCCAAAACATAACCCTGCAACACAACATATACTTCAGATAGAAGTATTCCTTAGAACCTTATTTACTTGCACATCTAGCCTTATGATCCTCTCTTCTTTATATTGTTTTTGGCCTTTCTCAATACCATGGACCAAATCCACTAAGGACCAATACATTGGATCCAATACCATGGACTAAATACCTTGTACTAAATACCTAGGGTCAATATCACGGTCAAAAGATATCTTGGAACAAATACCTCAGACCAAAACCATGATTTTCAACATGTACAGACTTTTCCTTCTATGGGAGTGCATGTGTACATTATACGATATTTATGTTTTGTGTACCTACATGTATACACTGCTTGGACTAAGTGAACCTGCATGTATCTCTTAAACTGCTCTTACATCATCTTCTTCCTTCAACTTTTTTATTCTGATCAATAGACCTTAGTGCCATCTTCCTGTTCCTCTGTACCACTGCCCTATTGCCTCTGAATACTCCTATTAGCCTCTTATCAAAACTGAGTTGACCTGTAGAGTTGCCATCAAGGACAATACTTGTATCATAATGCTAGTATTTTGTGGCATTGACCAAAAACATTAATTAAACACAAGTTTTTGAGATTCTAGTTTCACCTTTTATAATATATCCAATGTCTTATAATTTAATTCTCTACCGTTTTCCAGAAACATTGGCTCAAGAAAATTTTTTGATCATATTCTTTGCACTTTTATATTATACATAATGTTCTACAATTGATGATGATGAAAATCAATACTCAATAATATTACTGAATCTGAGATATATGTTCCATTTGTGGTATTTATTGTAATCATATCTAGGATGATTGGCATTTTAATATTGAGAGAGTTCTTATTACTCTAATTGTATTGTTTGCTATTCAATACTTTTCAACCACAAAGATTGAATACTCTATCCTAATTCTATTTCATACCTATACTACTAGTGTAGCCCATTATTGTTATTAGTGTAACCCCCTTATTGCATTGTTGTGTCCATGTAGTCCCCATATTGTTATTATCGTGTCCCGTAGAAGCCCACTATTGTTATTGTTGTTCCCTTTCATTATTATTGTTATGTCAAATTTGATTATATCGTGATCCCTTAGACTCCTATATAGAAAGGAGGTCTTCTCATTTGTATCATCCAAGGATTGCTCATTTACGTAATTTAAAGGAGGTTTCCCCATATAAAAGGCTTATTTTGAAGTTGTTTATCTATATTTTCTTATATTTTGTGAGCTGGTTACGTAATATTTGGTATTGGATGTTTGGATTCTAGGGTTTGGCTGCTTCAAATAGGTCATCGTGGAATTTTCACTATAGTGTTTTTTATACGAAGCTTCCAAAGCTAAAATTAAAATCGATTTGATCCGAAATCTTGATGAACCTTGTGACCAAATTTCAGATCTTGTCTCTTTATATTTTCAAAGATATGACCTGAGGAAGTTATGATTTTTGTAGGCTTTAAAATTCCATCTCAAATAGGTCATTGTGTAATTCTAACTAAAATTTATTTTATAAGAAGCTTTGAAAGCTGAAATTAAAACCTATTTGAGATGAAATCGTGCTTCACCTCATGTATGAGTTTCACAACTTATTTCGCTATATTTTCAGAGATATGATCCAAGGAAAGTAGTGTTTTGGTAGGCTCCGGAATTCCATCTCAAACAAGTGACCTTGGGAGAATCATCAGAACTTTCACTCTCAGCGTCAGATTAAAATTTCATAAGAAGTGATAGAAAGAGGACAAATTTTAGTGTTTTGGGTATCCTGTTCAAGGTCGTAGGTCAAGATACTAACACGTGGAGCATCATATAAGTTCACTCTACTAAAGGAGTTTTTAATGAGGTCATCATGGTAGATTGTGAATAACGATTTCTTGGAGAATCCAATATTGATCAAACTTATGGGTTCGAAATTGGACTTAGAGGGCTAGTACAAGCTAAAATTTCAAAACATGGAAATCCAAAATTACAGAGTTACACGCATTTAAATATCTAGATCCTAAAAAGAAAGAAAGCAGTGACTCGAATCAAGAAAATAGGAACACTTAGTCAGAAAAAATTGGATGGATGATTTGAAGAATGTGATCGAGGCTAAGACAAATATTTTTATATATTCCATGGAAGATAATATTGATGGTATGGAAGTAGTTTTGAATAAATGCATGGAATATTTGAGGAAAGGCATGGAATGTTTGAAGGAAGGTGGGACAAAAATGCTTCAAGAAATGCCTCCTAATGGCGGAAAGTTAGTAGAGGAAACTCATGATGAGAACAAAAGAAATGTTAATCATGATTTCATAGAACCTATCATTGGATTCAAGACCCACCATATTCCAAAGATCGAAATGAGAAAGTTTGATGTCAAGGATCATGTAACATGGATACTACAGATGGAGCAATATTTCGATCTTCATAATGTGAAAAGCATAGAAAAGGTATGCATTGCCACTTTATATTTAGAGCCCAATTATTTTTCATAGTATCCATCACTTTTCTATTGTAAAAAAATGGTCACTTGGTCCATTTTTATGGAGGAAATGATAGCACATTATGAGGATACAAAGAGCAACACCTTCTTTAGCCAACTAATAAATATCAAACAAAAGGGTTCAATCGCAATGCACACTGAGGACTTCCAAAAATTGAATATTAGGGTAACCAATATTCTAGAGGAGCACAATATTGATTTGTTCATAGGGAATTTAAAGGATAATATCGAACATGAGGTTGGCCTTTGGGATCCTGATTCATTGGAGAAGGCATTCAGGGTGGAAAGAAAACTTGAAATAAAAAATATGGAAAAAACGAAGTCTACCATTCACTAATATAAATATGGAAGTGTTGTTTCTCCTATTCTTCCAGAACCTACTAGGTTGACACCACAAAAATTGGATGAAAAAATAGTAAAAGGAATTTGCTACAATTGTGATAGAAAATAGACTAAAGATCATAAGTGTGCTGGGAAGAAATTCATTAACATAAATTGTGAAGAGGAGGAAGAAAAGGATCAAGAAACATTAAAAGAAGATGATATACATCGAGAACCAACCCGAGAGGAAGAAGAAATTTATCTGACCATATGTTGTAATTCATTGGCACATTATGGATGTCATCCACCATCCATCAAATCATATTTAGGAAAAGTTCTAAGGTTCGAGAAGCGAAAGATCACATTGAGCATCAAAAACAAGTTCTTCAACTCTTAAAGGATAACATCACTTTAGCACAAAATTGAATGAAACAAAATACAAATCAACAACATAACGAAAGAAGTTTTGATGCAGGTGACTGGATATTTTTATGGCTAAAACCATACAAAAAAATGTCCAACAAGCAAGCTAATAAGGATAATAAATTATCACCAAAGTACTATGGTCCTTACAAGGTGGTGCAAAATATTGGTACTATGGAAAACAAATTACAACTTCCTTCATCTTCTCGAGTGCCCCCAATTTTTCGTGTTTCATGCTTAAAGAAGGTCATAGGTGACAAGCTCCCAGTTCAAACAATATTGTCAGAACTTGATGAGGAAGGAAAAATCATATTGGAACCTGAAGCAGTCATGGAAACAAGAACCTAATAGCTATTAAATAGATCAATTTTAGAGTATCTCATCAAGTGGAAGAGCTTACCTATTGGAGATTCCACATGGGAGGATGAGAATTTTATATAGTAGCATCTAGAACTACTTAAGCATTGAGGACAACACTTTTTGAAAGAGGGGGGCATGTTAGGTCCCTATACTACTAGTGTATCCCCTTATTTTTATTAGTGTAACTCCCTTATTTTATTGTTGTGCTCATGTAGTCCCCATATTGTTATTATTTTGTCCCATAGGAGCCCTCTATTGTTATTGTTGTGCCCTAAAATTATTATTGTTATGTCGGCTTTGATTATATTGTGACCCGTTTAACTCATATTTATAGAAAGGAGGTCTTGTCATTTGTATCATCCAAGAATTTTTCATTTTTGTAATGTAAAGGAGGTTTCCCCCTCGAAGAGGCTTATTTTGAAGTTGTTGATCTATCCCTTCTTCTATTTTGTGAGTTGGTTTCATAAAAAACTCTTAGACAGTTTACCAATTTTGTGGACAATTTTAAGAGAATGTTTTGCATAATTTTTCGATAATATGCTTTGAGACTTTTGTAATATCTTATTTTATTTTACTGATAAGAATTAAAATGAATGTTAAACAATAGTTTGGCCTGTCAAGAATTTGTTACATCTTTATTGTTTATTTTAATCATAGAAATGATAATTCTCATTTAAATGTGGGTTCAATTCTTGGTATTATAACTATTTTGGTGACTATTGAAGACTTTTCAAGAATAAAAAATTATTGCATTGCTCAATATCTAAATAAGTTTACCAATTTTGTGAAGTGCTATGAAATGATTTTTTTATAAATTTTCAAGGATATTCTTTATGTTTTTACCTATATACATTGTTTAATTGCACATAGACTTTAATCGGTGGTGCAAATTTAATTGGTATATTAATTGGTTGGGCACATTCTTCTCTATCTTATATTTTTCCTTTGCTACACATACTTATTTTGCATGTTCGTACATATTTTTGTTTGTATACACTTCTCTGGTGCACCTATTTTCCACAAAGCAGTTGTTGTAGATGCATAGTAATTTTCCGTTTCTATATAGATTATGCCCTGCATAGAATTTTTCCACACATTTTGATCATGTACAACACTTTTATGCAACTTGATAACAAGTTGATCATATCCATATTGGTTCTAGGTTTTGCAAAGCTATTAAACAAAAAATTTTCCCTTTACAAATGAAATATGTGTAGTTGGCATATAACTTTGCACACATCTTCATTTGAAAATGTTTAATTCATATATCCTTGGTTTCACATGTGTCTTATTTCACATATCTCTCAATTCACAATTGACTATAATAATATTTTCATCTTGCAACCAACAATAGGCTCTAGGTTGTTGGGTCAATAGTAATAAAAAAATGAGTAAAATACTAACTCGAATTGCAAAGAAAAGATCGATGAACGTTTTTCCATTCGCATAAACTTTAAATCATAGATATCTTAGCTTTGTGGATGTCATTTCACAAAGATCCATTAATTTTACCAATAGTAGAGATATTAAGATCTTTTCGAGGGGAGGTTCTTGCGACATAGTTTAATGTGGGGAGGTTCTTGCGACATAGTTCAATAGACATTAGTTCATTTTTTTAGATGTAAATGGCATTAGAAATCTATTTATAGATATTAGTAGACATTTTCGACTCCATACACTTGTTGCATAAGCCTATGTGCCATATTTATTTTTCCATGTTTCTATATGAGTAGTTACAATTGTATATACAGAAGCTAATCTCCAATTACCTTCTCCACAATTGGATTTGAAAAGTATTCTAATTTTTGTGACTATGCAGGGCGAGCCATATTAATTTTTAATACTTGATGTTGAGCTATCTACACCATGCTCAATATATGTCACTACAGTTTCCCACATTACTAGAAAAAAAATCCAATGAAAACATTTAATGTATGGAAAGTTTTATTATTTTTATTATCAAAATCTTATACATATATGTTTTAATATTTTTAAAATTGGTAAATGTTATATATTAAATCATTTGTTTTCAATTGAGCTAGTTTTGTTTTACAAAGTGAAGAAATATGGAAAAAGATCTCGTCATGCTTCTTCCATACTCCACACAATGAAAGAATCTTTATCACCTTTTCGTCACACACAATTAAAGGGTAAAACTAATTATTAATAAATAAACTAAACTCCAATGTAAGCTAAAGTACTATGTTATACAATTACACTACCAAATAATGATTCAATGGACATTCATTCACAAGAAACGAGTTATAGTTTTGAATTTTTATATTGTAATATATTTAGAAAGATGGAAATGATTTTCATTATTTACATTTTGATTATACAAAATATTTTCTCTCTTATCAAATATTAAAGGTCAGATGTTTTTAGTGTGTAAACTAATGAATATGTAGAAATGGATTATGTGTGGGAGAACCTTTATGCCACACTTTTCACATATTTTCAAACCATTCCCCTCCACACAAATCAATTCTGTATAACATTTATTCTACAAATTTTGATTACATATGCCTCTATCTTGGGTTAGTAATATGTATTTCATTTGGTTATTTTTCACAAAGTAGGATTAATGGTATTAGATTGATCTTCTTTTTCTCTCTTTCTGTGCGTGTCCCCAAGGCATCAATTTTCATGAATTTTTGGCACATGTAGAATATAACATAAAATTAATTAATGTTTAGTGGTGGGCATTAAAGTCTATTAAAAATTTAATCAAGACTTAGTTCTATGACTAAAAGTTACACTGTCAATAAATCTAAATATACTTGTTAAGGGTATATAGACATAATACAAGGGATGTGATAGCGCAAGTAGCACTTAATAGAAACATAACTAGAACATGATTAAAGTGCTTAAAATATTTTATTCTTAAGAATTTACTAATATTAGGAGTTGTAAACAAATCAGCAAGGTGCATAACACTCTATACTCACTATTAAAAAGTTAGTTGTAAAATATTTCAACTTTTTTCAGTGAATCATCATATAATCGTTCAATTGTAAACTCTATGTCGAGTGTTTTCCAAAGGAAATTGCAAGAATGGGAGGTGAATACATGTAGCAATCACCATTTTTATCAAACAAAATGTGTCAAGATCAATATAGTCATGGATACCATCTCAGTCATCAAGTCATTGCATCATACAACTAGCTGACCATGTCTGCCCAAAATATTTATGTATGGTTGTATTAATATCATGTACACCAATTGTCATAATGGCATTGTATTCATATTTATTTTATTTCATAAATTTCTACCACCTAGTACACATATATTGATGATATTAAAGGAATAGCAATTTTTGAAATTAAAGAACAACATGGTTTTGGAATTTTGAGATTTATTTCCACTAGTTCCCGTAAATCCCTACTTGGGTATTTTTAATTTTTATTTATTAAGAGTGATCTATGTAACAGATCTCATATGCCAAATAGTAAAAATTATTGATTACATATCGTATCGAGAAATATATAGTTAAACCACATTGAGAATGTTAAATGGCTAGCAGAGGAACGAAAAAGGTTATTTTCACTCATACGATTAGTTAATTGCTCTAATCCATGGGGAATTCTAGTTTTTAGGCATGTATAGGTAATATGTGGGCAGACCAAGGGAGGAAATGAATATCAATAATATTTGGAAAAGAAAATTAAAAAATGCAACATGTGTTCTCAAAGTCTTTGATTTTAAAATATTAAATGAATGCATTAAACATCAAGTTATTGACATAAGATATTAATTCATGGTTGGTAGCATTAGTTAGAAAATACTTTTATCATAAATCATTAATGTGGAAGACAATTTACATTTAAATAGTTGTAATCATTTTTTTCATATAGTGTGAGTATTTTTATCTAAACTACACATGAACCGAAGTTTTTTTTACATAAACTTTAATAAGTAAAAACAACTAACTAATTGATCAATATTAGTATCATGCAAGAGGGAGGTATGTTGAAGAAATTTATGAAGGGAATATATACATAGGTACATAATATTCTAAAATAGATTTTTTGTTCCTCGCTCTTTATAGAAGTATTGAACTTGTTCTCATAGTTAGCTTTATACATTAATCGTCAAAACTGAGTATTAGGTTATTCGTAAATCAAATTTTGTTTGACCATTTTCTCTGTCTGATATCAAATAAAATGAATCGACATAAGTATAGTGGTGGGGAATAGCCTAGCCATCAAAATGATTCATGCTAGAGGTAGCTGAGCACATCTCTGCATAATATTTATTTTTTATTGTCATTGCATAATTTTCCATTTACAATTATTATTGATAATGTCCAACATAATTGTCATGATCACAAATAATTCATTTTTATTTTATAACATAAAATTATGTTTCTTGTTAGAAAATTATATATGATAGAGAAATTGTAAACATAAAATATTGCAGAAATACAAACACAGAAAATGCATAAAACAAGAGAGATATAGATATACGTGGTTCACCAAGTTTAGGCTACCTTCCCAAAGAACAAACCAGTCATTCCTTTTGTATTATCTAACAAAATGAAGAGATACAACCTACAACATTTCCACTGCAATTTCCTCTTTGATCTCACATAGCCTCCTCTCTCTTTCTTGCTCAGACTACACATACATAGTCACAATACAATTCCTTGATATAAACTGAGGGTTTCCTTCTAGGTCAAAAAACCCTAAATTAACATAACTTCTACCATTAGATTATCCACCTAATGAACAGCTCAAATTGACTATGAAATTACAATATTTTGCAAGGCAATGTTACGTCTATTTCTTAGTTTTGGGGGCGTTTCCCCTGAACCCCCGCTAACGGGGGGCTCAGACCCCACTAATGGTGATTAAATGGGTGGTGTTGCTGCCTCATTAGGAACTGGGGTCTAACATGGTGATACCTATCGATAAATAAGATAATTAGGCTCCACACCATACATTTATTATGATATGTATATAATGATATTAAATTATGAGAAAAGTGTGAATAAAATGGCTAAGATGGTTTTGCAAGTTCGATATTTATTTCCATTATTTCCTGTAAATGTTGGCTTTGATATCTTTGATTTTTGTTTATTGAGAGTTTCTTGTGTAACAATTTTCACATGACAAATAGTAATAGTTCGTGATTTTGAAGGGAGGAGAGAATTGTAAAGTTAAATAGGATTGAGAGAATTATCGATTAAAAGAGTATTTTTTAGTACAAAGTGAAAATGGGTAGTGGAGGAAGGAAATATGATGCTTGGACTAATATGATTACTTATTTTCTCATATAGATGAGAACTTTTACTGTTTAACTGCAAATGAGTGGTATGTGAACCTATCGACAAAAAAGAAAAGAAGCTACAACAGTTGGACTAGCAAATTGTTGAATGTTGTAGTGAATAAGTGCTTAAATTTTTCTAAAGCAGATATTTCTCGAACTTAGAACCATGCAGGGTTAACGTTATTCAACAATTCATTTCCCTAACTTCCAAGGTTCCTTCCCCTCTTTGTATTCAAGATATTTCTTTGCTTACATAGTCATTTAAGGCTTTGTATTAGATCTTTTCCTACCTAATCAGCCTATGAAATACAAAGAATGCCCTAAAATCTATTCTATATTTTCCTTATACTAATCCATAATAGATTATATATTCGAATGAGCTAATATTTTTTTCAATGAATTAGCTTTTTAGTTAAGCATTATTTCCGACAATAATAGATTCTTTATGGAGCCATGTATTTGATGACTTACCCTACTAACCTAAATTGAATCCTAAAAGACAATAAACACAATTATCATATCCCATAATGTTGAATAAAATAGTTTATTAAAATATTTTTCTAATCCAAAATGGATTTTCATAGAAAATGACTTACATGATAACTGGGAAACAACAATATCAACTATTTATGCAAGACCAACCTTTCCTATGGGGAAAAGGAGTGCATGAAGACCAATAAATAATATAGTATACAAAGTTATCTATTTAAATGTATAACATCGTTGTAGATAAAACTTATTATAGATAGGTATTTTATTTGTTAAGTCTATAGGAAATACTATAACTGGCTATTTAAACTTCAATGTAAAAGGAAAAAACACTTTATTTCATTGCAATTTGTTCTTCGTTAATTCACTGTGAAAATTCTTGACTGTGTCGCCGATTTTACAAAGTATTTGGGTACTTTTAACTTAAGAGAAGCTAAAGACAATTGAGGCTTCGATCCTCTAAGGTTATAAATGATACACCTAGGTACTACTAAACATAGAAAAATGTTTATAATAGTTATATAAAAATGAAATAAGACTCAGAGTGCTCCAATGAAAAATCAATGACCAATAATGGATATTGAAAAAATTGATGAAGAAAATAACGTTAACATGGAAGAAGAATACAGGAAATGAGGCATAAATCCTACAAAGCAATTTGTAGCTTCCACATCTAGTACTGGTGCAACTTCATCCTCCATTTAAAGAAAGAGAAAATCTACGATGAATGGAAAATTTGTTCATGATGAGCTATTAGTTGGTAGATATGTTGAAGAACCTCCTCATAGGTTAAATCTAGACAAAAATGAATACGATTCAAGCAACCAAATACAAAAGTCTTGTGAAAAGTGAATTCATTGGAAAATGATCGTGGTGTACTTCCTGATTGGATTAGTTTTTGTTTAGTAGCGAATAAGAAAATAATGGAGAAAATTTCATAATAAGTTATTACTTTTTATGAGTGTCATGTCACATTGCAAAATGAAAATTATGACAAGGGTAGTAAAAAGATGAGAATTAAAAAAGTAAAAGTTCATAATAAAAGGGTTATTGATAAAAAAAGGGATATTGATGTGTCTATCATTGGAGCCAAGATGCACATTGTATTACATTCATCTACTGGTGAGGCACTTTCACTATCTATGGGAAAAGAGGAAACAAAGAAAGAGAGAGAAAAAAAAAGAATAAAATAGCTAGAGGACACTCTAAATCTAGGTCCTTTCTTAATGACTCCACCGGCAATATAGTCACCACCATTTCAAAATTCTAGGGTTGGTACACCACATAGATCTAGTAATGTTGTCAATGTCCTTAATGTAATGAAATTATATATCATGAATAACATAATATCACAACTATTATAAACTATTGATCATGAATTGAAATAAACTTTTGATTTGTTGCATTTGGCATAGGATATTAATACATTTATCAATTGTTTAAGAGTAATATTAAGCTAGAGAGGAAATTAATTGACAATTATTTACTTACTTTCAGTTAAAAGATTGAATTACAATCTAATATAGAGAAAGAAAACAAAGGCCTCCTGTATGCTAATCAAATACAACAAGTTGAAGCTCGAAGGTGTGGCAGAATCAAGACACTAGAGGACATCATTTTTTAATGTGATAACATAAACACTAGAACAATTGATACCTTTCTAAAGGCAACAAATATTATAGATTCCTAAATGGTCTCCGCATCATATGCAATTCTAAATTAATTTCGAGAGATGCTAAACGTGGAATTGGACAAGATAAAATAGTCTAAGGCAATGGAGATTGATGTCATAATTGATTTTTCATTAGAAGAAATTAGAAAATGACTAATTAATTTTGTTGGTTTTAATGAACAAAAGTTTGTATTGCTTGTGCAATTGTAAGGAGAGGCTAGAAGAACTAATCTCTCTCTCTCTCTCTCTCTCTCTCTCTCTCTCTCCTCTCTCTCTCTATATAATATTATATATATAATTATATATAATATATTATATATATATATATATCTAATATAATATATATTATATATATATATATATATCAATGAAAATTTTGAAAATGGAGATTATTGTTAGCCCCATAATTTTCTCTCTTTTGGCCATTTTTCCCTTCCTAAATTATAGCCATTTACCATTGTTTTACCTCTCTTATACATCCTCATCTTGCACTAGTCCAAGAACGATGACATATTTTGTATGAACTTTATACTTCATATTTTTAACTTAACTTAGCATTAATTAATTCTTTATTACATGATTTCTTTCTTATAATCACTCTTTGTAACTTATCAATATCTCCAATGTTTATTTTGTAGTCAAGTGTTTACCGTAACCATTGATTCTAGTGTAGGATCAAATCTTGCACCGGTGCCAGCACAACAAATACTTGCAGTAGATCTGGACCTCCTTAATCACCGCCTCATTTTGTGCTGCTTCAGCCATGACAATAGGATGGACCCAAAGGTTGTCGAGATCTAGCCACGACAGCAAGGCAATCCAAAGGTAGTCAAGATCAAACTTATGAAGAATGAAAAACCAGAGATTGGCTATGGCCAGTTTTGTTGAACTGCCTAATTTTGAAGGTCGAGACGTTAAATTCTGCATATCAGTTATGTAATTATTTAAACGATCTTTTGGGCCTTTGACCAAAGATTTATATAATGAAGAATGTAAATAGGATGAGATAGTTCTTGATGGAGTTTGTATAGAATAGAGATATAACCAGGGAGGCAGTAACATGCTTGTATTTTGTTATCACCCGAATCTGGGCTGGACTATGTATTCACGCATGTATTTGCCTCAATGAATTAATAAGAAAGGGGGCTCCACCTCACGTTTCATTAATCATATTTCTATGATTGAAAGCTGATGAATTGATAAAGTACTGAGCAGCATTTCTATTTGAAAGGGAAACATGCTAGTTGGCTAGGGCCCATCTAACCCACCATGTTTACCCTATTTTATGTTTCTTGTAATTTATGTTTATACTATCAAGTGCAATCTAATTTCCAGCACATGTATTCCTATTTGAGTGAAAGTGAATCTGCTGTGTTAAGTAGTTAGATTTCCTTTTCCTACACCTGATTTCGGATTGGTTTTCTCACTTGATCCAAGTAGGAGAAATAAACCTGCACCAGTGCACATTGGTGTGCTATTCATTTTCTGCAGTTTTGTTTAGTTGGTTTTCCTACCTGGTCCAAGTAGGAGAAATAAGCGTGCACCAATGCACGTTGGTGTGCTATTCATTTTCTGCATTTTTGTTTGATTGGTTTTCCCCGCCTAGTCCAAGCAGGAGAAATGAACCTGCACCAGTGCACGTTGGTGTGATGCAGCAATCCCTTCTAGTTTACTTCCCACAATTTCTTACTTTCATTAAATACTTTATGACAGGATAAATTATAAGCATTGTTTCTTTATTTCTACACTTTACTAAAATCAGAAACATCCATTTTCATGTGTGCAATTTGATTTCACAGCATAATAACACTTGCAGTAATTAAGCATTTATTTCAAGAATTAAATGCTAAGTGCAAGAAGCTTTGATCTGGTGCAAGAACTAGTTTCTTTCCATGGGATCTGAGCGCTCTGAACCTGAAAAAGGTCAAGCCCTTGCAAGAAGCAAAACACTTTCAATAAAGACACCATTTATACCCTAAACATAAATCTTTTCTCCTACACTAGTGCAAGCAGACTACGATAGTGTGGGACAGGTTACTGCAAGAAGGAAATCTCTTCATAAGCAGGTTCGAAGGGCCCATTTGATGAGACTGCTAAAGTGTCTCTGCTAAAGAAAAAACACACACTCAGTAGTTAATCAATAGTTAGCTAGAGTGATTGCCCCTTTTATTTCCAAATCCCTTTTGCAAATGCATTCTTTCTTCTTCTAGTCTTAGTTTATTTTGATGGTTCAAGTTGCCTTTTTCTCTTTTTAGTTTAATTCTACAATCTTTCCTTCAAAGAAAGTAGGTATTGGAATTAGAAAGGTTCATACCATCTCTGGAATTGCCTGTGCTTCATCTGTAAGTTTACGAATCCCCCAGGTTGATAATTTAAGTTTTGAGGAGTTTGCTTAAGTGTAATTCCTACACCTAACATTTTGGCGCCGTTGCCGAGGAGGCGATTTAATTTGGTAAGAGTTTTATGATTATACAATAGAGGTAAATTTTCCTTTATTTTTATAGTATTGTTTGGAAAAGCTTCTTTGAAGGAATTTTACTGGTGTTGATTGATTCCTGACAACATCTTTTATTAGAAGATGTTTGTTATTTTTCTTTCTTTCTTGAAATGAATGCCTAGAAAAGGTAGGGGTTCAAGGCCCACTAAAGGCTGGAAGAATTCTGAAAAACAAAATATCATATTGGGCCTCCTTCTATGAGAAGGAAGCCCAATCCAATTCAAACCCATCATGCAGGAATAATCCACCTGGATTCTAGTGACAACAGCTCCGGTGTGGTTCAGTTTGTTGGGAGCAAAAGGGAAACAATGGGAGATCATGAAGATCATGTGGAAGGGATTGATGAAAACCAGTTAAGTGGGGAACAATCTACTTTTGTGTTTCCAATTGTGGACCCCGATACTGTAGCACAAATGAAGAATATTCCACCATCAGTTCTCCCACATTTCCATGGTAAAGTTCATGAAGATTCTGACTCTTTTTAATTCGAGTTTGATATTTTTTGCAAAAGTTATGATTATTCAACTGATGCTCAAAAGCTAAGATTATCTCCTATTACTATTAAGGACTCAACTTTACGCTGGTTTATGGGGTTAGGAGGAAACACTATAACCTCTTGGGATCAGATGAAGAGAGTGTTTTTATATAAATATCAAGAATATTTCAAAACATGAGACATGCAGGATGAGATTTTTACAATAATACAGGATGATGATGAAACTCTTGAAGATTATCTAGAAATATTTATGTATATTTTACAAAGGTCAAAACTTAAGCTTGAATCCACTACTATTAGAACCTTGTTCTTAAGAGGACTTACTGATAATGCAAGAAATAATTTAAATCTGTTAGGACAAGGTGATATTTCTCAGAAAACGTTCGAACAAATTTGTGAATTATACAAGAAATTTTCAAGAAATGAGTATAGATCTGGTAGAGGAACTTGAAATAGAAATAGTAAAACCGAATCTACTGATGCTATGATTATTGGACTAGAAAATAAAATGGAAAGCATGAAAAGTGATATAATGAATATTGTTACCAAATAGTTGGAGTGTTTCGAATTTCAACAAAAACTCATGAAGGAACAAGAGTCACTAAGTATTTTCTGTCATAAATGTAGAGACAAGCATCCTCCTAAAGAATGTCCTCTTAATTTGAAAGAAACTAATAAGTGTGCTATTTTTGCAGAAGACGATATCACAAAAAAATGCCCCTCTATACCAGGATTTAAAGTTGTATTTACAAGGGGGAAACCTGAAGCTGAGTACTTATATGCTATGGGAGAAAAAAGAAATTGGCCTCAGGTAGGTGCAAGTATGGCTCCTGAATTTTCTCCACACTGTTTTTGTTATAATTCACATGGATATTTTTATCCTAACACTAATCAGCAGTGGTAGTATGGAAACCAATATCAGCATGGGAACTTTCTCAACCATGGAAACAAGATTGGACAGGGCGAACTTGTTCTCCATATTCCTACTAGCCACCCATGCAGTCATATCGAGCTACACATACACCTTATTCAGTGCCTCAACCTCCAAGTCAGTCTACTCCACCATTACCTTTACCTCCACTATTTTGACCTCCTCAGTTGCCTTCTCAAGCTATGGCCAATCCCTACAATAATAAAGCAGTGCAAATGATCTATGTAAAAAACCCGCATTTATTTGAGTTCCAGTCTATTCCAATTGGGGTTCATGATATTCAATTAAGATCGAGAAGGACTGTAACATCAGAAAATCAGAAGCAACCTAGAGTGATTGTTGAAGAGAAAGAAGAATAGGAAACTCTTAATCATTCTCCGAAAGCTATTGCTAAGAAACCCTTGCCCTTTGAATCCCTGCAACCTTCTTCGAACTAGCCTCCCTTCCCAGAAAGGCTAGTAATGGAAAGAAGTCAGCCTATTTTTGAGACTAGCTTGGCATCGAAACTTTGGAATCTTTTCATTAAGATAACTCTCCTCCAATGCATCAAAGAGATCCTTATTTGTACCAAGATTATTAAGGAACTCTGTCTCGAGAAACTCGGGAGGATGAGATTAGAACTCCAAATCATTCAATTTGTTGGTAGGGCAGTAGAGTTGATGACAAGCTGTGTTTCTATGGAAAAATATAGTGATCCTAGAAACCCTATTGTCCCAGTTCAGATTGGTAATGTCCTTGTCTCTAATGTTCTTATAGACCTAGGGGTAGCCATTAATGTCATGACTAAGCAAACCATGGATCAACTTCGGTTATCTCATCTTCGCCCTACTCCCACTATGCTTGAATTAACAGATAGATTTAAAATTAAGCCAAAAGGAGTATTAGATGATGTGATCATCTCATTAGATTCTTGGGAATATCCTGCTGATTTCATTATGCTTCAACCAAAGAACCCAGTAGGAGGACATACCTTTATCTTGGGTTGACCATGGCTTGCTATAGTTGATGCATATATTGGATGTCGCTCCAGTGATATGTATATTTTGCATGGAGATTCTACGAAGAAAGTTACCTTATACCCCCCCTGACAGATCCATGCAGGACCTTCGACATAATTATGGTTGAATCAGAGCAGTGATTAGGAGACTCAACCAATTTCCTTTATCCATCAGCATACTGGGTCTTCACAAGAAGATGAGATTCAAGATTTCCTGAACAATCTAGACACTATGCCTAATTTTGAGCTATTGAGCCTGATTTTCAACCTAGATTTTCAAGATAACCATGATTCTCATTCTTTTGTACCGCTGCATTTGACGACCCCCTTAAATACTCCTGAGCCTGATACTACTCTTATTGAGACTAGCCCTAGTAAATCCTTGTATATTAGTTCAGATTTGCACTCATCTTAGTAAGAGCAACTTGTGAATTTGTTGCAAAACCATCTTAGTGACTTTGCATGGGGCTATGAAGATATGAAGGGTATTCCACTTGAAACTTGTACACATCATATCTATATTCAGGAAGGAGCCCGACCTATACAACAATCCCAAAGGCGAACGAATCCAGCGCTAAGACATATTGTGAAGGAAGCAGTACAGAAACTCTTGGATGCTGGTTTTATCTAGCCTATTTCCGACAATGAGTGGGTCTCTCCATTAGTGCTAGTCCCTAAGAAAGATACAAGATGGAGTATTTGTATTGATTATCAAGAATTAAAGAAAGCCACTCTCAAAGATTACATCCCTCTCTCTTTCATTGACCAGGTGCTTGATACCCTTGCAGGAAAGAAATGCTTTTCCTTTTTTGATGGGTTCAGTGGTCATAACCAGATACAAATTACACCCGAATATCAGGATAAAACTACTTTTACATGTCCATGGGGTACATTTTCTTATAGAGTGCTTCCATTTGGTTTATGTAACACCCCAGCTACCTTTGAAAGGGCAGTCCTGGCCATTTTTGCTGATCTAAAATTTGTAGAAATTTATATGGATGACTTTTTTGTGTTTCCTGATTCTTTTCAGGAAGCTCTCGAAAATCTGGAAAAAGTACTTCTTCGTTGTTAGGAATCCCATCTCGCCCTAAGTGACAAGAAATGTATATTAATGTGCAAAGTGAGAGTGGTACTTGGCCATTTGATTTATGGTAAAGGTATCCAGGTTGATCCAACAAAGATTGAAATCATTCTACATCTTCCTGCACCCAAAACTCAAAGGGAAGTAAGAGGTTTTTTAGGACATGCCGGTTACTATAGGAGATTCATTGAATTTTTTTCTAAGATAGATGCTCCTCTTTTCTGACTTCTATCTAAGGATAGTGAATTTTCTTGGACCATAGCTTGCCAACAGTCTTTTGAAACATTGAAGGAAAAGTTAGTACATGCACTAGTTTTAAGAGGTCCTAACTGGTCTTTTCCTTTTCATATTTCCTCTGATGCTTTAGATTTGGCTATTGCCGCAGCTTTAGGACAAGAGGAAAATAAAAAATCGTATGCTATTTATTATATTAGTAATAATTTTTCTTTCGTTGAATTAAATTATACAGTTATAGAGAAAGAGTTTTTAGCTGTAATTTTTGCAATTAATAAGTTCAGGCACTATATTATATGATATGAAGTATTTGTACATATTGATCATTCTACGATTAAATATTTGATGAATAACTAGCGATAGAGTGACTAGGAGGTTACTATTGTTGTAGGAATTTAATATTACTATTGTTGATAGATTAGGAAAATCTAACGTTGTAGCAGATTTCTTTCTAGATTAGATAATGCTGGTGAAGCAACTCATGTTAATGATGATTTCTGGAATGAACATATTTTTGCTATGTCAACATATTCCTTGTGGTTTTCTGACATTGCTAATTACTTGGTTACTAGGAAAACACCACCCCACTTGTATGCTCGTGAAAGGTGGAGTATTGTTCTGAGAAATGCTACATGTTCTTGGATTCAATGAGATCTCTTTTACACTGGTCCAGATCTGATTATCCGTAGGTGTGTAAGAGAGGAGGAAGTGTTCGATATATTAAAATCTGCTCATGATGAACCTTCTGGAGGCCACTTTGCTGATAAGCAGACTACATATAAAGTATTGCATGCTGGTTACTTTTGGCCTTCCTTGTTTAAGGATGGAAAATAGTATGTCTAGTGTTCTGATAATTGTTAGTGAATGGGCCAGCCTAATCAAATCAATGAAATGTCTTTATGCCCCCAAGTTATGATTGAGCCATTTAAAAAATGGGCTATTGATTTTATAGGGCCAATAAATCCAACATCATTAAGTAAAAAGCATATGTTGGTTTGTGTTGGTATTATTGCACAGGTTAGCGCTATGGCACAGGTGTTGTCCTTGATGGAAACTCACTCTGGTGACAAATCATAGTTCAAGCTCTCAGAATGAAGGAAAAGAGATATACGCAGGTTCACCTTGACGAAGCCTCGTACACACATGGGTTGAACGTTCCAAAGGCACGTATGCATATACACACACTTTCACGCAAGGAAGGGCACGTACATGTGGGAGAACTTATTTTTGGTCCATGGTATTTGAACCTATAGTTTTGGACCTTGGTATCTCGTCTAATGTGTCGATCGCAAGTATTGGGTCCATGGTATTGTTTTGTTATGGTTTTGGGCCGTGGTATTGTGAAAGGAAAGGCTATAAAAGAGGAAGAAGATCATTGGGAAAATATCATCTGAATTATTGAATATATGATATTATGCTAGATCTGGAATACTGGTGATTAGGTTATGGTGCAGATCTAGATTTGAATGAAGGAAGAACCTGAGCGCAAGAAAAAGTTCTCTTGATGGGTCAAAATCTTAATGCTTGAATAGTGGTATCTCTATATGATTTTGATCTGTGATATGTGGTGCAGCCTTGATCTATAAATCTGAAAATCTGGGTTAACTAATGTTTGAATGATTGAAAGAGTGAATTATCCTTATAGATCTGTACGCAAGTTCAGTGAAGCTAAGGTGCGTATACATGTAGTTTTTTCAAGTGAAAGAGGCATATACGCAGGTTGGTCTCGTTGAAGGCGCATATACATGCAATTTCTGCAAGCGAAAGAGGCGTATATGTAGGTTGGTCTTGACAAAGAAGCGTATAGACGTAGTTTGTGCAAGTGAAAGAAGCATATGCACACAGGTTTCTGAATAGTGAAGTAGCGTACATCTCTTGAATTATGTTCTAGATGCTTCTGTTGTTTAGCTACAGTGATCTGGGTTCATAATTGGTGTGTGATTACTGTTACTGTGTTCTGAGTATAGCAGTTGGAGAAGTGATTATTTGATTCAGTACTAATTGGTGAAAAAAATATTGTTTGATGATTGATTGATATTAATGGATCCAGTTTGAAAATTTATGAAATGTGGTCCCTGGAAGAAAAGACAAGGTTGTAGCCTTCTGCAGGTAGCAGCCTGCATAATAGTATCTCAGCTAGTACAAGAACTAAGGGGGTTCTTTCTCCCTTCCTGGAGAAGCTGGAGAACGAGAGAGGTTTGTAGCTCTCTACAGGTAGTAGCCTACGTACCGGTAAATGACTACACCGGTACAAAAACGTTGTAAAAATAAGTTTCTAAATAAAGGAAGATAGAGACGAATTGCAGTAGGTTGTTTTCACCCACATTGAGTTTCCACCTTATATCTTGTGTTCTTGTGTGTGATTGTCTTCTACTCTATTTCACTGTTTCTGGTTACTGTTTATTTGATTCTGATACACAGATTAATGATCAACATTTGTAAGATAAATTAAATTATAAGTATGCATGGTATACGTGAGTTTCCTTATTTGTAGTTGCGTATATACGCGGTTTTCACTAACTGAAGTAGTGTATATGATCTGGGTTTGAAAAAGAAAATAATTGACTTGATAAGACTGACTCACCCTCCCCTCCCTCTCAGTATTATTTCCAACAATTGGTATCAGAGCAGGTCCTTCAGAAGAAACTTGATCGCTTGAAGGAAGATCTATCATCATGAGAAACTACGAGAGAGAAGCATCGATCAGGCCACAAATTTTTGATGGGACCAACTTCGTCTATTAGAAGGTAACAGTCACAACCTATCTTCAATCTCTTGGTACAGAATTTTGGGATATCATAGATACAGTATACACTTTTCCTTCAACAACTCCTACAGATCCGGCTGAAAAGAAGCAATTTGAAACAAATGCAAAGGTTGTCAATACTCTATTAGGATGTCTATCGCAATCAGAATTCGTCAAGGTGATGCAGTATAAAACCGCAAAAGAAATATGGGACAAGATCTTTCTGAGCTATGAAGGAGATGAACAGGTAAAATGAGAAAAACTTCAAACACTTAGAATTCATTATGAAAATCTCAGAATGTATAATGATGAAAGTGTGGCTAACTATTTTCTACGTATAGATGAGATTGTTAATTTTATGAAAAACTTAGGTGAAGAAATAAAAGAGGTTTTAGTGGTTGAAAAGGTTCTAAGATCTTTGTCCTCTAAGTTTGAATCAAAAGTTTCTGTAATAGAAGAAAAGGAGAATCTTCAAAAAATTACCATGTCGCAGCTACACGGAATTCTAACCACTTATGAAATGAGGAAAGGAGGACCATCAGATAGGAGAGAAGTTGCATTCAAGGCTTTAGGTAAAGGAGATTACTATGGGTCAGGACATATGTCAGAAGAAGAGGAAGAATCAAATTTTGTCAAGAACCTTCAACGGGTTGCTTGAAGATTCAGAGGTAAGTTACCCTTCAAATTATTTGCTTGTGGAAGAGTCGGTCACTATGCTGCCAAGTGTCTTCATAAAGATAAGCTTGATAAAGGTAAGGAACCTGTTAGATGGAACAAGAAACAGAATGTAAGTAAGAAAAGCTACTACACTCATGAAGACAGTGATGGAATCTCAAATAGTGATGAAGATGAACGAGGTAATAATTATAGACTTTTAATGGCTTTTGAAGATGATGATTTCATGTATGATATAGATGAAGAAGGTCTTTATGAAGAGATTTCTAAACTCAAAATTTGTTTAGAAGAGAAAAATATGATTATTGATACTCTGCAATTTCAACTGGATGAAAGGGAAAAGCATCATGAAAAGTTAGAATGTGAAATTGTGGGACTTAGAAAAGAGATTGAGAAAACAAAAGCTCTTAATCTTAGATTTGTTAAAGGATCTAAAACTCTAGATGAGATTATCAATGTGCAGTGTTCTCCCCTAATCAAGACAGGTCTGAGATATAATGAACAAACATCTGAAGCATAGAAACCATCCACCTCCAAAAGTTATCTTGATGCAGCAAGGAGGAGTAAGCAAAGGCTCAATGGAGATCACCAGGTAAATCAAGGACAATTTACCTCAAGAATGAACAAAGGCTACCAGGAAAATCGGGGGCAGTCCACCTTAAGGATGAACAAAAGCTACAATCAGCCACTGGTAAAATCTTCTCAATCTACCTCAAGAATGGATGACAGTAGAAACTACAATCGTTTGGTTGGTAGATTTAATAATTGTAGGAGTTTCTTCAATGGCCAATGCTTCTCTTGTCATAATTTTGGTCACAAAGCAGCTCAATGTGTTGCCTATAAGACAATCATGACTAGAGAAGCTCAAAAACAAAGAAGTATGACTGGCATCATGAAAGGAACCTACAATAAATTTTTTGCTCTTGAAAATGAAATTAAATGTTCTATTTGTAACAACTTCGGTCATGAATATTCTGAATGCAGGAGTAGGTTTTGGCAAACAACTCAGAAGGAACAAGCCTCAAGTGCCAAAACATGGAGAATGAAACAACTACAACCAGAAAGATGTGGTATAGCCTTATATGCAGAAGGGAATGAAAATCATTGGTACATCGACAGTGGATGTTCAAAACATATGATGGGTGATAAGGAAAAACTTCAGGCATATAGTGCCTTAGAAAAGGAGAAGAAGGTCTCATTTGGAAATGACACCACTATGCTTATAAAAGGTAAAGGTTCTGTTCTATTGAAAGAAAAGGTCAAAGTTGGAAATGTTATGTATGTTGATGGCTTAAAGCATAATCTATTGAGTGTCAGTCAGATGTGTGATCAAGGAACTGAGGTAATATTTTGATCAAATGGATGTAGTGTTCATGATCTTGATACAGGAGAAATAGTGATCAAAGGCATAAGAACTCCAAATAATTTATATATATTCAGAGAAGGACAACATCAATGCTATCTAAGAAAGAATGATGAACATTGGCTATGGCACCAGAGATTGGGGCACCTAAGCTTCTCACAAATAAGAAAAGCATGCAAATACCAGGCAGTTCATGGTCTTCCAGACATCATAATTCTAGACAATACAATATGCAAGTCATGTCAGTTTAGTAAGAAAACCAGAACTAACTTCCCTGAGAAGGAAGGATCAGCTAGCAGGCCACTTGAGATTGTCCATACTGATGTATGTGGTTCGTCTAGGAAAAGGTCACCTTGGGGAGAAGAATAATTTATATTATTCATTGACGACTATTCAAGGATGGTCTGGATAGGACTTATGAAGCACAAAGATGAAGCCTTCGAAAAATTCGAATACTTAAAAGCTTTGGTTGAAAACAAATCAGATCACAAAATTAAATTCCTCAGATCTAATAGAGGTGGGGAGTTTACCTTAAATGAATTTTTCGATTTTTGTGAAGAACATGGAATAAGAAGAGAATTCTCTATAGCCAAGACTCCTTAGCAAAATGGAGTAGTGGAAAGGATGAACAGAATGGTTCAGCAAATAGCTCGTGCTATGCTTGATGAGTCTGGAACTCCCGCAACTTTCTGGGGTGAAGCCGCATTTGCTGCAGTTGTTATTCTCAACAAAACAAACGTCCGGGTGAACAACACTCAAACCCCTCATGAGCTTGGGTATGGTGAGACTCCTTCGGTAAAATATTTCAAAATTTTTGGGAGTAAATGCTACATCAAAAATACTGATGAAAATATTGGCAAGTTTGAACCCAAAGCAGATGAAGGCATTCTTCTCGGTTACTCTCCCCACAACAAAGCATACAAGTGTTACAATAAAAGGCTTGGAAAAATTGTTGAAAGTATTGATGTAGTGGTTGATGAAGATGAAAACACTCCGACACAGGTAAGATTTGAAGATTTCGAAGATGAAGAGGACTATCCATCTACATCAAATCAGATTCATGATGAAGAGGAAGAGACCAATAACGCACCAGAAGAACAGATAAGGATAGAAGAAAAGACTCCATCCAGGTATGTCCAGACGAATCATCCAGAATCTCAGATTTTGGAGCAGCAAGAGGTTGGTATAGAAACAAGAAGAGAAATAGCAGAAGCTTCAAGTTATTTGGCATTACTCTTCTCCACTGAGCCACAAAATGTAAAAGAGGCATGCAAAGATGAATGTTGGGTCAAGGAAATGGATGATGACCTTGAGTAGATTAAAAAGAACAAGACTTGGGAGTTGGTTCCTAGACCAAAAGATAAGAATGTCATAGGGACAAAATGGATATTCAAAAACAAGTTGAATGAAAATGGGGAAGTTGTTAGAAATAAGGCCAAACTTGTTTGTAAAGGGTATGCTCAACAAGAAGGAATAGACTTTGAAGAAAATTTTTCTCTCGTTTCTAGACTTGAGGCCATCAGAATGTTCCTCCCTCTCTCTAGCTTTCATAAATTCAAAGTATTTCAAATGGATGTGAAATCTGCCTTTCTGAATGGAGACTTAGAAGAAGAAGTGTACATTGAGCAACCAGATGGATTCATTATTGGAAATGATCCAAAACTTGTATGCAGACTTAAGAAGGCTATATATGGTCTTAAACAGGCTCCAAGGGCTTGGTACTATCGTCTAGACGAATACCTTCATCAACAAGGTTTTTGATCCAGGTGGATGTTGGTGGCCACCCACCTATCCCATTTGGACCCCCACAACTGTCTCTTTCATCATTTTTCAGTTTCCTTGATTGTAGCACAACTTACTATTTTTAGCAGTTTTTCGGGTCCTGAACTTCCGGAGCCGTTTTGAGACCCTAAACGACGTTTTTTGGGGAATCCAGGGGCAACATGGGTCCATGCAAAGGATTGATGTTGCCTGTTCCAACAATGGTAGTTCTCGGATAGATCTTTCTAACGATCTATCATACGCGTCAAACGGAGATCGTATGCCAAAGTTACGACCCCGGGAAATTGATGTACCAATTTACCC
>APFE030172152.1:5260-16230 GCA_000404065.3 Pinus taeda
TTGATGTTTTATTTTATTGATGCTGCTATATTGATGATCAACGTAGAGGAGCTTATGTATTGTGTATGTTTTCCGCAATAGTACATGATCAGGATAATCTCCATTGAATATGTGTTAAATTATTCAAAATTTCTACATATATCTCTTCCTCCAAATCCCCATGGAGAAGGAATGTCTTTACATCTAACTGCTCAAGATGCAAATCTTCAGTTGCTACTAGACTTAAAATAGTTCTGATTGAAGTCATTTTAACAACAAGAGAAAATATCTCATTAAATTCTATACCCTTTGTTTGTGCAAACCCTTTCACCACAAGTCTAGCTTTATACCTTTTTCTACCTCCATCTTCTTCCTTCAACTTGTAAACCCATTTATTCTACAACGTTGTTTTACCTGCAGGAAACCTGACTAAGTCCCAGGTCTGGTTATGTGCTAAGGAGTCCATCTCTTCTTTCATGGCTTGCCCCCACTTCTTCCTGTTTTCTACCTGCACTGCTTCTTCATAACATTCGGGTTCACCAGAATCAGTCAACAATACATAATATAATGAAGGAGAGTATCATTCAAGGGGTCTACTTATCCTGGTAGATCTTCTAACACCACTTTCAGGTGTTTGAGGTGCTTTTTGCTATTGTGGTTTTTGTTCTAGCTATTGATCATTGTGATTTTCAGGCACCATCACTTTTCCTGTGATCTCATCAAGCACTGTGTATTCTTTGTTTTCTTTTTCCTGTTTCTTTTCCTACAGTTGATCCTTATACAAAACCTTTTCATTGAATATGACATCTCTTCTCCAAATGATTTTGTGTTTTTCATAATCATAAAAGCGATAACCAAAATCATTAACACCATATATAATAAAGGTACATTTCTTTGATTTTTCCTCAAGCTTTGTTATGTTTTCGTTATTAATGTGGACAAAGGATTCACAACCAAAATTCTTTAAAAAAAGAGTAGTTTACCTTTTTACCTGTCCATGCCTCCTCTGGAATACCACCATCCAGGGAACTTGAAGGCCCTCTATTTATTAGATAAACAACAGTATCTATAACATATGCGCAAAATTGTAAAGGCAATCCTGCGTGCAATCTCATGCACCTTGCACGCTCCATGATTGTCCCATTTATCCTTTCTAACATACCATTTTCTTGTGGTGTTCTTGGAACTATCTTCTCTCTGTGAATTCCATTCTCTGAATAGTACCTATCAAACTCTTTGCTGCAATATTCACCTCCATTACCTGATCTGAGACACTTCAACATTTTTCCTGTCTCATTTTCAACCAAAGCATTCCATTTCTTAAAAGTATCAAATACATCAGATTTATTTCGAATACAATAAATCCAGGTTTTTCTAGTTGCATCATCAATAAAAGTAACATAATAACAAGAGCCACCAAGAGATGATACCTAAGCAGGTCCCCATACATCTATATGTACAAGCTCTAATTTTTCACTCTTCTTTTCTTTCCCAACTCTAAGGAATCTGACTCTCTTTTGTTTTCCATAAACACAATTCTCAAAGAATTTTAAATCAACATGCTTCAAACCTAGAAACAAATTTCTTGAGTGAAGAATCTACATCCCCTTCTCACTCATGTGCCCAAGCCTATGATGCCATAATGTTGTATCTTCTCCTATAGAGGTTAAAGCATTAACAGAATTAGAAATACTATTGCATAAATACAATGTACCAACCTTTCCTCCTTTCACTATTACCAGGGATCCTTTAGTGACCTTCCAGGTTTTATTTGTGAAAGTAGTTATGAAACCTTCACCTCCAAACTGCCCTGTTGAAATCAAAGTTTTCTTCATATCTCGAACATGCCTTACCTCCTTCAATAGCCATTGATTTCCATTTTTCTGTTTTATGAAAACTGTATCCATTCCAATAATTTTACAAGGTTTATCATCACCCAATTGAACCGGACCAATATCTCCTTGAACATAATCATAAAAATGTTTCCTATTAGGTGTGGCATGGAATTAGGCCCCTGAATCTACCAACCAGACATCAATAATATTTTCTAATGAATGAATCAATTCATCTTGCAACACATCACCTGTTACATTCGCTTCATGATTATTTTCTTGTTGCGTGTCTCCTTCTTTTCCCTTTCGAGACTTGCAGTCTTTATTCAGGTGTCCTTTATTCCCACATTTCTAGCACATTATCCCCGATCTGGACTTGGATCTGCCCTTTTTTGACTTACTGCGATATCCATGGCTCTTTCCTCTTTCCATTTTTCTTACCCTAGTCTCTGCAGTAAAAACATTACTTGATGTCTCACCAGAGCTTTTCCGTCGCATTTCCTCGCTAAGGATTGCATCGACAACATCATCAAACTTTAAAGTACTAGATCCATAGACAAAGTTACTAATGGCCATAACTAAACCATTCCAACTTTCAGGCGATGAGCATAGAAATAACAGAGCCCTAACTTCATCATCAAAAGTTACTCCTACAAAACTTAGCTAACTAGTAACTATATTAAACTCATTTAAATGATCAGCAACAGATCCACCTTCTGACATCTTCATATTAAATAAATGCTTCATGAGAAATAGCTTATTTGAGGCCGACGTTTTTTCATATAGTTTGGGCAATGTCAACATTAAACCCTCTTCTATCATTTCCTTTGAAATATTAAATGCTACCGACACCGCTAGGCACAGCCATATTGTTCCAAGTGCTTTTCTGTCGAGAATATCCCATTCTATATCTATCATACTCATCGACTTCTTTGTCTTTCTTCTCAATGGTTGGTAAAGATCTCTCTGGTACAAATAATCTTCCATCTGCATCTTCCACAATTGGTAGTTTTGGCCGTTAAAGTTTTGACTCTAAACCTACCATCTTCCTCCATTGCTCCCACTCGAACAAGGAACCCTTCTCTCCTGCGAGTTTATCAGCTAAAAAGACCTACGGCTTTGATACTAGTTGTTAGAAAATTATCTATTACATAGCAATGGAACACATAAAATATTGCAAAAATATAAATGTAGAAAATGCATCAAACAAGAGAGACACGAATATATGTGGTTCACTCAGTTTGGGCTACGTCCATGGAGAAACAACCAGTCCTTATTTTTATATTATCCAGCAAACTGAATAGATATAACCTACAATAGGCCCGTTGTAATTTTTTCTTCGCTCTCAATCTCCTCTCTTCCTCATTCAGAATACAGATATCTTATACGCAATACAATTCCCTCATATAAAGTGAGAGGTTGCCTTCTAGGGCAAAAAACCCTAAATTAAACATAACTTCTACTGTCAGATCTCTGCCTAATGAACGACCCAGATTGACTACGAAATTACAACATTTTACAAGGAAATTTTACATCTATTCTTAGCTTCAGGGGCGCTGCCCCTGATCCCCCTGCCAAGGAGGGGCTCCCAAAGGTTGCAGCTGCCCCCCCTGGACCCCCCCTGCAACGAATATTTTACAGGCAGCATTACTGCCCCATTACGAACTGGGGTCCAATGCAACGATACCTTTGAATACAGAAGATAATCAGGCTCCACACCCAACATTTCTATATTGCATATCTCAAATATTTGTTATAATCTAGGGTTTATTCCAAACTGTAACCTCATAATATCCATGATACCCTAATAACCAAATTACCTAGGGTTTCCTTCAAACCTTATCCTTGTTTTAGGTCTCCTCCATATTCTCTTGCTTGCATCAATAATGTCTTCATAGGGGTGATATTTAATGAATTCTCTTCAATCCAGCTTTGATACCATGTTAATTTGTCTTAGGGATATATTATTGTTTGCTTTAGATAATTGCGCTTCTTCATTTACACATTAAATTCACCCCATAATATTATAACAATATTCAACAACATATACAATTATGTTGAAAGAACAATATCATCAACAATGTAGAAAAACATAAAGGAACAATAGAAGAAAAACATTCACATATAGATACATATGGATTGGTTGGAGACGAGGGAAAACCTGCATAAGGGGGAAAACCCTTTTAAATTCTTCTTCTTCTTAGATTGTCATTAAACGTTTTAGAAAAGAGGTGTATACACACAGTTTGGCTTCATTAAAGAAGCGTATACTATCTGACACAAGGTTTTTGAGGTTACAATTGGTTCTAGATTTTAACATTATTCTGGGTTTAGATCTATGTACTAGTTACAAGGATCTGTTCGTTCCAATTGATTGGTTAAGTTTGAATGAATGATTGATTCAGTTGTGTCAAAGGTTCAATGAAGGTTTGATTCACTGTGTTAGAGGTTTTAGTGATTGATTGATTTAGTTATGGTTGATTCATAGATTGATGATTGGTTTCATTTATATTAGAGATTGATGATTGGGTTTCATTAATTGGTTGATTCAGATGTATTCGATGGTTTTATTGCAGTGGTGATTGATTTTGAGCTTCAATGTTACTAATGGGTCTAATGTGAAATTTGATGAAATTTGACCTTCATATTGTAGTGTTGTGTACCAGGAGTATCCACTCTGAAAATTTATGAAACATGGTCCCTAGAGGATATTGAGGGTTGGAGCCTTCAATGAGGAAGTCAAAGCTTCCTACAAATTGTGGCTGGTGATTTGATTAGGGGGTTGGACCTCCCTTCCAATAGCATCTAGAGAACGAGTGAAGGTTGTAGCCTTATGTAGGTCGGGGCCTACGTACTAGTAAACATATCAGCTAGTACAAGAACTAAGGGGTTGTAGCTCCCTTCCAGAAGAATCTAGAGAATGAGAGAAGGTTGTAGCCTTCTGCAGCTGGGTGCTTGTGTACTGGTATGAGTCTGCACCAATACAAGATTGTAAACAAATTTTATTATTATTAAAAGAAGATAGAGATGACAACAGCAGGTGGTTTTCACCCACATTGGGTTTCCACCTTAAATCTTGGTGTTCATGTGTGTTGTTTATGTGTAATGGTTTATTCTGTTATTACTGCACATGGTTACCGTTTAAATTTTATTAAAGTATTGATGCACTGATTAAAGATCAACATATGATGAATTAACTGAATCATGAGTTCATTGGATATACACTGGTTCCTTAAGAACAGTTGCGTGCACTTGTTTTTTCCCTTCACTGAAGTAGTGTATATAAATTAAAGTAAGAAAAGAAAAAGTTATTGATTTGACTAATACGGATTCTCTCGCCTCTCAGTATTATTTCCAACAATTGGTATCAGAGCACGTCATTTGGCAAAAACTTTACCGCTTGAAGGAAATCCGTAGTAACAATGGGAATGAAGCTAAAGAAGAAAGCACCTCAAAAGAAGAAGACATCTCAAAGGAGATGTGACAGTGGGAGAGACAATTGGCCTTTATGTGGAAGCAACTCTTCAGATTTAGAAACACCTCAGAATGAATATGAACAAGCAAAAGAATTATTAGGTACAAATTTGTTGTCCTTTGGTGATACATTTCTCTTTTCATTTGAAGATAATGAAAGTGATAGCAAAACAACTAAATTTTCTCTTATGGGTGAAAGAGAAAGAAATCAAATAGAGGAAGAATTTTAAAAAATCACAGACAAAATTAGAGATCAAAAAGATCTAATTGATAAAAGGGAATGTTCCTACATAGAAGAGGTTACCAGATTAAAATCTAAGTTGGAGGAAGGAAACAAAATAAGGAAGCAGTACAAGGAAAAGGAATATCAATGTCAAGCGCTGCAGGATGAAGTGACATCATTGAGAAATGAAGTGAATGAAAAGGACACAACAACCAAGGAACTTGTAGAAAGAACCAACTACTGTGAAGGTCTTGAAGCTGTGGTTGTTTCTATAAAAGAAGATCTCAAAAATTCAAATAAGCAGAATGAAGAACTACTTCAAGCATTTGAAGAACAAGAAAATGAAGTTCTCAAATTAAGGCAAAAGTGGAAGAAGGAAGAAAAGTTGAAGAAATCATGAAGAAGCAGTATCTTGAAAAGGAAGAGCAATATTAGGTTGAAGTAAATATCCGAAAATCTAAATTAGAAGAAAAGGATAAACTTTTACAATTTCGAGATAGTACTAAGATTTTGGATAATATTCTTAGTAGTCAAAGGTCTCCTATCATCAAGTTTGGTGTTGGTTTTCATGGAAACTATTGAAGGTGAATCTAGTACACAAGATGAGGCAGGGAACTCTAATGCAAAATCTGAAATGTTCAACAAGGAGATAAGAGGTCAACCCCATCAACAACCAAGGAAAGAAAGACTTCAAAGAAAATCATTTACTCCTACTATCGAAGTGATAATCAGTTCTTTCCTCTGATGAATAATCTTGAATGTTTTGTATGTCATAATTTTGGACATGCTGCAACAAGATGCAGAAGTAGAATGGTTCAAGCTAATAACCGTCACGCAAAAATATTATTAGCTTCCAGGTACTTTAAGGGATATTGTTTTTATTGCAATATGTTTGGTCACAAAGCCATTGACTGCTTTAAATGGAATATGAAACATATAAGATGTTATGCTTATAAGAAGTTTGGGCATATAGCAAAAGAATGCAGGGGAAAAGTTTAGCCAACATACCAAAAGGAACTAATTATGGACATACACAAGTTGTTGGTCTGGATGTTGTTGACAAATTCTTATGGTGCAGATTATACATGTTGTATGACAGTTGCTGATGACTATCATGGTCTTGTTTAGATCATTGGTCTCTGTTATAAATGTCATGTATATCATTCAATGTAAAGGTCATATAAATACCCATGATGTAATAATATGTCTCTGTCTGTCATAGTATTTTAATGAGTCCTTTTGGTCATATGATGTAATTTATACCCCCACTATGCATGGGAAGGATGATGTAATAATTCCTATATTTCAGTCATGTATAAACATTTGGTATATCCCCACTTGATTGGGTAGACAAGTGAAATTTGGCATATCCCAACTTGGTTGGGAGATTGATGTATGTATGAGTCATTGGTGATAGGAAGGTCACACTCACATAGTTGAGTTATAGAGTCATGTTATTCTTTTAGAAAATATATTTGCAGACTCTGCATGTGCTGAGGGGGAGTATGGATGGTATAGTGCACATCAGCATGTACAAAAGGGGAGTTTAATCAAAGAATTCAGCGTGTGCCTAGGGGGAGCATGATCAATGTTCATATTCAACTATTCAGATATGAAAGTCTTCATTTTGGTCAGCCCTTTACCCTTGATATCAAAGGGGGAGAGTGTCTTGGTCTTCCCTTTGCCCTTGATGTCAATGGGGGAGAGTATTTTGGTGTTGCTTATTATTTCTAACAGTTTCTATAGCTTGCAATAATCAACACCAACATGGTTGCCATCAAGTCCAAAGGGGGATATTATTGGCATTATGATGCATGTGTTGTACTTGATGGCAACCCACTTGTAGTAGAACAACTCACTTGTATATGGTAACTAGATGAATCTACAAGAGAGATATCAAATGTGACATAATGCATGACAGTTCAAAGTAATCATTTTAGAAGTAATATGGAAAATTACAGTGTAACAGGTCTATTCATAGGTAATAGGGCATTGGTAAAGAAGAACAGGAAGATGGAACTAAGGTCTACTAATCAAAATAAAGAAGGTAAAGGAAAAGGTTGATGTAAAGCAGTATAAGAAGTATACACAGTTCCACTTAGTCAAAACAACCTATACATGCTGGCCCACAGAATAAAAAGAGCGTATAAGTATACACACACTCCCACAGGAAGAGAAACACGCACATGTTGGAAAACCAAGGTTTTGGTCCGAGGTATTTGGTCCAAGGTATTGGTCTTAAGTGGTTTTTGTCCAAGGTATTGACAAAGGATTTAAGTATATAAGGAGAAGACGATCAAAGGGCTAAGTGCACAAGTAATGAATATCTTATGAAGTGTTAGATCAAAAGAAAACATGCATGTTATGGGTTTCTAATTCTTTGCTTGATCTGAACTAAGTATGCACCTAGGTGTTTGATGATGGATGAGATCTAATGATGGATTAGGATCATAATGACTTATTATTATGTGATCTGATAATGGATATGCTAGATCCGATTGCTAACGCATGTTTTATCCTTTATATGTGATGATCTGGGTATGTCTGAAGTCTAGAATTACAGCGAAGTTATAAGTAAGAATTTGTAGATCTATATGCTAGTTCGCTTTGGTGAAGGTGCATATACACACTGGTTCGGCTCTTCCAAGTAAGGCATGCAAAAGAAAAGCTTGATGTTCAGGGATGACTGATCTATCAGATCAATGTTGTTGTTTTACTAGTGTCTGTCAATGAAGTCTTCTTAGGTCTGAAAGTAAAACTGAATGCATAAAGAGTTTATGTCTCATTGATTGGTTGATTGAGTAAGAAGGGTGATCCTTGCTGCAATCTATTTAGAACTCTGTAAATTGATAGTAGATCTTCAGAATGTCACTGATTGGTATAGTTTGTGGTTCAGAGGTTTTATAACTCAGTGTCTTTAGAGGTATATGCAGGTTGGGCTAAAGGGAGTTATGTATACATGCAAGTTGGCTTCATTAAAAAGTGTATATAGTCTGACACAAGCTTTTTGAGGTTACAATTGGTTCTGGATTTTGATGCTTTGTTCTAGGTTTAGATATGTGTACTAGTTATAGTGATCTATCTGTTCCAATTGATTGGTTAAGTTTGAATGAATGATTGATTCAATTTTGTCATAGGTTCAGTGATTGTTTGATTAAGTATGTTAGAGGTTTCAGTGATTGATTGATTGATGCAATTATGGTTGATTCAGAGATTGATGATTGGTTTCAGTTATATCAGAGATTGATGATTGGGTTTCAGTAATTGGTTGATATAGATGTATTTGATGGTTGTCTTGAAGTGGTGATTGATTTTGAGATTCAATGTTACTAATGGGTCTAGTGTGAAAATTTGATGAAACGTGGCCTTCATGTTGTAGTGTTGTGTACCAGGAGTATCCAATCTAAAAATTTATGAAATGTGGTCCCTAAAGGATACTGAGGGTTGGAACCTTCAATGAGAAAGTCGAAGCTTCCTGCCAATAGTGGCTGGTGATTTGTTAGGGGGTTGGAGCTCCCTTTCAGTAACAACTAGAGAACAAGTGAAGGTTGTAGCCTTCTCTAGGTCGGGGCCTACGTACTAGTAAACATATATGCTAGTACAATAACTAGGGTTGTAGCTCCCTTTCAGAAGAATTTGGAGAAAGGGAGAAGGTTGTAGCCTTCTGCAAGTGGATGCCTATGTACTAGTATGAGTCTGCACCAGTACAAGATTGTAAACAACTTTTCTTATTATTAAAAGAAGACAGAGATGACAGCAGCAGGTGGTTTTCACCCACATTGGATTTCCACCTTAAATCTTGGTGTTCATTTGTGTTGCTTATGTGTAATGGTTTATTCTATTATTACTACACATGTTTACTGTTCAAAGTTTAATAAAATACTGATGCATTGATTAAAAATCAATATATGATGAATTAACTGAATCATAAGTTCACTGGATATACACTGGTTGCCTTAAGAATAGTTGCATGCACTCACTATTTTCCTTCACTGAAGTAGCATATATAAATCAGAGCAAGAAAAGAAAAAGTTATTGATTTGACTAATATTGATTCATTCCCCCTCTTAGTATTATTTCCAACATTCGGCCCTCTTACAGTTGTTTCTGCCACATGTATGAGCTTCTTTTAGCCTCTTAGGACTTGCAACAATGTAAATTTGAAACGGGAACTGTAAACTCAAAACAAGAACTCCAACAACAAAAAAAACCCCAAAAAACATAAAAAAAAAACAAGCTAAAAACAAAAATTGTTGATATTGGAATACTAAAATATTGGAAAACCTTAAAATTTTGGCAATTTTTCAACCATGACATTATAGAAAAAAACATATGACTAAAAAAACTTTCAAAATGAACACTTGAATGAAAGCATCATTAGACCAAGAGTAATTTATTTTTTAAATGATAAAAATATGACGACTTTAAAATCTTAGCCTAAGACAACTTGACACATTGCAAAAAAAGTTTAAAATTCCACCATTAAATTGATAAACAATATAGGAAAACTCAACCCACTGTAATGAAAACTTAAATATCAACTATGAAATTGACACATTATGAGGGAAGACTCGATCTTTTATAACAAAAACTTTAAAATTGACAATCAAATTGGGACAAAATAACACATAATATGTAGATAAATAAAATTAAAATTACAAAAGAAAACAAAATTAAAACATTGAAAAAAAACACAAAAATTATTTAATAAGTAAATAAAAAAATATATTAAACATTAAAAACAAAAAAAATCAATCGAGAAAAAAATAAAACATTTTTTAAATAGTAACAAGTAAATAATAATATATTAGAACAAAAAATTTAAAAAACATGGCAAAAAAAAAAAAAACTCAAATACAAAAACATATATAAAAGAGAAAAAAATCAAAATAAAAAAAAAAATAAAAGATGTACTAAAAACCAAAAATAAATTTTAAAAAAACTATAAAATACAACAAATATAATATAATAATATATATAAATATATATATAAATATATAAATATATATTAAATTAAAAAATAAAAAAATAAAAACAAAAACAAAAAAAATAAATTAAAATACAAAAAAAAAATAATAAAACAAAAAATTAACATAATTTAAAAAATAAATAAAACATAATATATATAAACAAATTAATAAAAAAAATTTTAAAAATTGGAGGCCTGCTCGCCTAGGCCTTCGCAAATTGATTCTCAGAATCAGCGTTGCTAAGCCCAGCAACAGGGCAGCCTTGGACCTGCCTAGCTGATTCTGGGAATCGGTTAGGCAAGGCCCAGTGCCCTTGCTCGCTAGGTTTGTCGGCCGTGGAGGTTGCACGCAGCACCACGACTAGCTAACTTAACAGTCGGGGACCCTAGAGCTTGCGCGACTAATTCTTAGAATTGGTCGGACAAGGCCCAAGGCCCCTAGGACATTGACCTGGGCGATCCTTGGAAAGCAGGGCCTCAAATTTTTATTTTT
>APFE030172152.1:18304-128122 GCA_000404065.3 Pinus taeda
TCACACTTGACACATTAGAAAATTTAAAGTGTCAAAAATAAGCCCTATAAAAAAAAGGGTTGATGTTGCATCAACACATTTCATGAAAATCACTAACAATTTCAAAAAAAATTGTTTATACTTGATACATAAGAAAATTTAAAGTGTCAAAATATGCTAAAAAAAAGTGTATTCTGAATCAACACTTTTTAAAATCAGATGACTTTTTTTCTATCTTAAAAAAAGGGGTAATCATATCAGTTCTTGTTTCAAAGTTGACATTGCTTTCCTTAGACCTTCGCTTCGATTTATCTTACTTCTAGAGCTTGATGATGGCTTATTATGACCTGCACTTGACCTTCTTTCCTTCTCTTCTTCAAGATCGAACTTGTAGAGGAAAACCCTAGATTCGCTGCAAAAACCCTAGCTTTCCTTCGCACGTGTGAGAGAGAAATAGACCAAAACCAAGTCTTCTCCTTCCTCTTCTTTCTTTGTTGCCTTCTTCCTCTTCTTCCTTCACTTTAATGATTGAGAGATGAATATGCTCCAATGAGGTCAATTTACCTCCTTTATATAGGCTTCTAAAAGTAGATGTGACTCCTCAAATTAGGTCGACTTGTCAACTGCTAGACTGACTTGGTCTTAGAGGGTATTTTGACATTTTTAAGGACAAAAATATTTTTCTTTAGAAGTTACAATGTGCCCGAAGGGGTCTTCAACTTATGACAGTGACTCTTTTGACTTCTTGACCTAGGAAAAACCCTAGAAGCACTCGATGGGTGCTTGACCTATAAAATAAAAGACCTTGAGCATGAAACCCATGCTCTAATAATAATAATAATATTTTTCTTTCATTTTACAATTTACAAGAATCAAAAGTACATTTTATATTTATGAAATTGAACCTAGTTAAACATTTTTCAACATTCCCTTTTAACTAGGGAGGTATTCATAAATGGTACATGGACATTCCCAATCTGGAGAGCTCTCATAAGAAGAGTTAGATTGGTAACCCATCTGTTTATCATCACAACAACTAGCATTGTCATATAGAAAGGCCTTGACTAACAACTCTATCTCTCCGCATGTTCAAAGCACAATGTTGGAGAGACCAATGAATTATAGACACCATCATCATTGCCTCTCAAGGTACATACCCCACCCAGGTGTTCACAAAATATGACCTTCCTTGGACTATTCTTATCTTGGATAGCTAGTCCTCAAAGAATATTAGTCCACGACTACTCTTATCTTGGATGCCTTACCTTATCCTCAAACAGTATCAAATGCCATATGCTTACTAAATCCTCCATTCTGTCTTCCCAAGCGAAGACAAGAATGATGTTCCTATCTCTCCCTCTTAACTAGGGAGGATACATCAACCAAACCAAGACTCTTTCTCAAATACACAAGTTTCATATTAGGAAGATATTTTGCCAATATGTTAGCTACCTACTCATCATTGGAGATATATTGTAGCTGCAACACACCATCTTGTACTAGCTTCAGAATGTAGTGATACTTATTGTTGATATGCTTTGTCTTTCCATAAACATTGGGTCTTCAGAAAATCGAATACAACTAGTGTTATCACAATGTATCACTGTAGGGTCTATAGGTCCTTCAAATAGGTCAGATAGCAACTTCCTCAACCAAACCGCTTCTCTACTTACTTCACAAGCTGCAATATATTTTTTCTCAAAACTACTCAAAGAAACTGTATCTTTCTTTCTACTCATCCATGAGATCATGGAGGTTGCCAAACTAAAACATCCTCCTATAGTGCTTCTTCCATCTTTCTCACTGCCTCCCCAGTCAAAATCTATATATCTAATCAAGTGGACATCATTCCTCGTATTGTATTTTAGGCACTATTGGATGGTTCCTTTAAAATATATTAGAATATGTTTTGTTGTTATCCAATGATCATGCTTTGGCTCCACTTGGAATTGACTGAGAACATTTACTGCAAAGTACTTGACTGGTCAAGTATTCACCAAGTACATCAGGGAGCCAATCAATTATTTATATTTGGAAGGATCCACAGGGCTCGTTTCAAAACCCCTTAGTATTTTCAAATGTTTTATCATTGGGGTTGTCATTGGTTTGCAATCCATCATGTCAAACTTCTTCAACATCTTGATCACATGCTTTCCTTGACCTAGATATATCTCATTAGGTCCTTTCTAGACTTCTAGTCCCAAATAGTAGTGCATTGGCCCTATATCCTTCATGTCAAATTTTGTTACTATTTTCTTCTTACATTCTTCAATATGACCTTCCACACCTGTCAAGAGAATATCATCCACATACAGAAGAATAACTACCAACTATCCCTTCATCACCTTAATATAAAGGTTTGTATTAGAAGAAATCTTTGTGAAGCCTAATCTCTAAGATATGCATCTATCCTACTGTACCATGGCCTTGGTGCTTGTTTGAGGCCATATAATGCCTTCTTCAATATGCACACATATTCCTTTATATTGTTAACTTCAAATCCCAAGGGTTTTCTATAAAGACTTCCTCATCAATTGTGCCATTTGGGAATGCAGTCTTGACATCCATTTGGTGGATGCTCCATCCCACTGATGTTGCAAAGAGACCAACAAACGTATAGTTGTATGCCTTGTTGTCACAAAAAATGTCTCTTCATAGTCGATGCCTTCTTGTTGAGAGAACCCCTAGCTAGAAATCTTGCCTTATATTTATCAATACTTCCATCTTCTGCATGTTTGATCTTGTAGATCCATTTGGAAGTTACCACAGATTTGTCTTCAGGCCTAGGTACGATCTCTCAAACACCATTCTTCATTATAGATTGATATTCTTCATTCATGGCATCCTTCCATTCTTGGTGATTGAAAAGTTCTTCAAAAGTAGATGGCTTTGCTTCTATTAGTTTTGTCATGTAGGATGCATACCCAGCGTAATGTTTGGGCTTCTTTATTTCCCTGAATGTGCCTTGAATTTTTCCATGACCTTCTGCATCAAGTAGTGTAAACTTCGACCAGTTAGGTCTCTTTCTATTTTTGGGGATAACCACGGGTTTTATAAGTTCATTGGGACCTTAATATTCATTATTTGATTCTTCTTCTTCCCTAATAACTTCTTCTTCAAATACTATAATTTCTTCATCACTAGAGTCCATAGAGAGATCCTTTGATTTCTTGAATGTAATACTTTCTTCAAATATCACATCTCGAGTGACTTCTATTCGGTGTCCTTCCTTTATGTAGATATTATAAGCCTTAGAGGAGTGATCATAGCCAACAAATGTTCCCTTCATTCCTGATGGATCTGTCTTCTTTCTTTTGTCCTTAGGTATATTAATATAGATAGGACAAAAAAAAATTCGAAGATGATCTATAGTAGGTTTATTCCCAGTGAATACTTCTTCAGGAGTCTTTTTATCTAGTGACCTGTGGGGAATTCAATTTTCTATGTATACTATCATATTTGAGGCTTCACCCCACATAAATTTCAGTAAGTCCTCATCATGTAACATTGCTTTTACACTTTCTTCAATGGATTAGTTCTTTTATTATGCAAATCCATTTTGTTTGAGATTACATGGGACTATCAACTCCCTCTTAATCCCATACTCCTTACAAAAAGATATGATTTCCTTGGATATATTTTCTCCTCCATTATCAGGTCTTAATATCTTGATTCTTAAAATATCTTTGAATTCTTAAAATTTTGTAAATACTTCATCCTTGTATTTCATTAAGTAAAACCAAGTCTTCCTTGAATGATAATCTATAAACGTGACATAATATAGATGGCCTCTATGATCCGGATTTAAACAGGAACGCAACAAATTACAAAGATAACCATATACACAAATATGCAGTGGAAATAATACTTCATTTCATTAATGGAAAATACTGAAATATGCTTACAATCAGAAATGGAATAAACTAGCTAGGGCGATGGTAGCTTATCTCTGAGAAGAGATGTGATGGCTACATGCCTCTGAACTGACTTACAATGAGGCTCGAAGGCCTATTTATTGTTGAGAAACAATGAAAACCCTTAACATTCCAAAACCTAACCCTAGGAGATGAAACGCCAAACTGTGGGCCCCGTTTGGGGGTAAGTTGGTACATCAACTTCCCGGGGTCGTAACTTTAGCATATGATCTCCGTTTGACGCGTACAATAGCTCATTAGAAAGATCTATTCGAGCACTATCATTGTTGGAACGGCAACACTGGTCCATGTTCCCCGTGTTGCCCCTGGAATCCCAAAAAACGTCGTTTAGGGCCTCAAAACGGCTCCGGAAGTTCAGGACCCGAAAAACTGCTAAAAATAGTAAGTTGTGCTACAATTAAGGAAACTGAAAATGCTGAGAAAGACAATGGTGGGGATCCAGGTGGACTTGGCAGGTGGCCACCAATATCCACCTGGATCACTCTAAGTGGTTCAAGAGTTATAGGACCACAGACATCAGAATGAATAAGATCCAATATTTCTTTTGACCATGAAGCACTACTTCCAAATGGTCTCTTGGTGTTATTACCCAAAGCACATCCTTTGCATACTCCTTCACGATCTTATTTTTGTTTTGGGATTCCATCTATATTGAGCTTAGAGTTGGAATGATTTTGAAATGGACATGACCAAATATTCTATGTCAAAGATCATATGGGCTTATTTCAATGTGAACCAAGCCTTGAGCAAGAGGAGACATCAATCTGTAAAGTCTTCCTTCATGAATGCTAAGCACTCTAGAATTTTCTATGCTTGAGATTTTACTCCATACTACAACCTGTGCATCAATGAAATCCACTCTATCACCTTTATCTTCTAGACTTGAAATAAAGGGTAAATTCTTATGAAAGCCTAGAACAATAAGATGTTATTGAGATGAATATTTCCTCCATTCTCCAGTTCTATTGAGTTTGATCCAATTCCTCTTACAAGGTAGCTCTTATTATCTCCAAGTTCTACGAAGTAAGAATATTTTCCTTTTGACAATGTCTTTAGTTTATTGTGATGATCAGTCATGTGTCTTGATGCACCACTATCGATCACCCAAATGTTCTCATCTTGAAATGTGTCAGTGAGTGTTGAGAAGAGTCCTTCATCCTTTTTCTTGTCCAATTCATTATTTTGAGTAAATAGAAGATTCCATGCTTCCTTGATACCTTTCTTGATATGTCTTGCTACCTTTAAATAATTCTTGAGAAACTTTTTAATGTAGTAAAGATCTTGATAATGCCCTTAGCCCACCTTAGCTATGATACCATGTTGAGAAATCTAAAGGGAAATGATTAGAGTGATTTCTCTTTCTCTGAGAACTTCTTGTGATGTGTTTTTACTTATATTACTTATTACTTTCACTTATTATTATTATGTTTGTGTATCATCAAATAACTAGAAAAACAAGGAGAACAAGAACACAAGATATAGGCAGCAATCTAGGGCCAAAACCTCTCCACTAGAGAGGAAAACTTGCAAATCTCTTCTCTTCCTTATAGATTCTTCAATTGATGAATTCCAAGACCTTTAGACCAAGACCAATACCCTCCAAGACCATGTGGAATCTTTTCATATGATGTGCTTTCCTTGTTTAAGTCAAAACTAGACAAATCTCTTCCAGTAGCACAACTTCAACCTCCAGCTACATAATTTCGTCCTCTAATGAGAACCTAAAATTTTTGGCACTCATATAGTTGTTATCACCACACATGTGAGCTTCTTGTAGCCTCCCAAGACTTCCTTAGACCTTCTCTTGGATTTCTCTGACTTCTCGAGATTGAGGATGGCTTCTTGTGACCTTCACTTGGCCTTCTTGCCATATCTTCATCAAGTTCAAACTTGTAGAGGAAAACCCTTGATCTCTTGCATAAACCCTAGCCTTCCTTCACATGTGTGAGAGAGAAATAGCCCAAAACCAAGTATTCTCCGTCCTCTTTCTTCTTCATTTCCTTCTTCTTCTTCTTCCTTTGCTTCAATGATTGAGATATTAGTGTGCTCCAAGGAGTCAAGTTACCTCCTTTATACAGGCTTATCAAAGGTGGACATGTCTCCTCAACGTAGGTTGACTTGCCAACTATTGGGACAACTTGATCTTGGATGGTATTTTGACACTTTTAAGGACAAAAATAATTTTCTTTACAACTTACAATATGCCCGAAGGGGTCTTCAACTTATGACAATGACTCTTTTGACTTCTTGACCTAGGACAAACCCTAGAAGCACTCAATGGGTGTTTGACCTATAAAATAAAGGACCTTGAGCATGAAACCCATGCTCCAAAAACAATAATAATTTTCTTTCATTTTACAATTTAAAAGAATCAAAAGTATATTTTATATATATGAAGACCGAACCTAGTTACACATTTTTCAACAAAAGAGACACATGACATGACATGAAAATTTAGAGTTTTTGGATGGCCAAGTAAGGCAAATCTATGTGTCATGTGGTAGCTCTCAATGTGTTCCGAGTGGAAGGATGATGTCATAATGATAGTGGTAGTCTAATCATTTGATTATGTGGTATTGCATTGGGAATTGTGCTAACAGGTGACAATTACAAATAATTTCTTTTTTTATAGATTTTTTGGAACCCTATTGAAGCTGGACAGTGGACTCAAATAAATGGGTTGTTTTATTATTTGGTTGTTTGGTATATGGGGATGGATAACTTAGGTGTAGAATTGTGTAAGGTCTAAACCCAAACCAGGTTTTGAGTTCCTTTGTGGTTAAATCCTTGGTCACGGCTGTGATCATATGAAAAAGGAGCTCAAGTTATAAAGAAGTATAGATAGTTGATAAATTAGCGTCGAAACCTATTATGAATTAAAGGAGTTTGTTGAGCTATTAGAAAGAGAAGGATGACAAAAACCATGAGATTCAATTTGTTAATGAAATGATAGAGAACCACCAATATAGATCTTAGTACAATATTAAGTGTGCTAGCTAGCATAATTGCAACTAAAGATTGAGAAGCTCTAATTGAAAAGTGTGGTTGGTGAAATTAAATATTCAGTTGCTTATCATTCCAAAGTGAATGAATAGAGTTCCATGGAGAGAGATCTAAGGTAAATTTTGGCTAGAATGAATATTGGTACATCCTCGAGTCGAAGTAGAATTTAATGAAATACCTATTCTTAAGTCGTGCATTATTCAAATAAAAAGAAAGAGAACCATAAAAGTAAGATGAGAGAGGTGTAATGTATGAGAGAGTTGAAGTAATAGCACACAGTATGATGGATGCAAATTGGAAGTAGAATAATCTAATAGTGAGTGAGTTGTAGAAAGGAAAAGTTGTAGATTGCATCTATGTGTGTACCTACAGAAGAACGAAGAGCCTAATAAGGCATATGTGAGTTGCAAAAGCTAAAGAGACACTCTCTGAGCAGTAATAACGAGTATAGATCAAGGTCGTGGAGGCAGCATAGTGGTAAGTCAGCCTCGTCATGACGGACCGGTCTTGTGTTCGATCCCGAGCAAGGTCGTAGCTCATCGTGTGAGTAGTTAGTCTAAACAAGGCCAAACCCACTATCGTTTACTGGATGCAGGTGTTCATCCCAGGTATTAATATGACAAGACGGCAAGGTGGTGGATGGGGTGGCCACATGGCCCCCTGCAACTTCCCCCATGCCACCCTGAATGGAATTCATGGCACCTCGCAGGAGCCATTTAATGACTACACAGGCCGAGGCAGAGCCACTTCCCACATAACGATGGAACCTATGAATTTCCTATTATTCTGCCCCCCCCCCCCCCTCCCCCGATTCACTGTGTTTGTTCTTCGCAGGCAAGAAAACCGAATGTGCGCACCATCACTGGTCATAGATGTTGGTTGTTAAGTTGTATCGATATGGGTAATGGATTCCACCATTCCCACACCAACCTCTGCAATCTTGCTCATGACCACAACTCCTTTGTAAATTCCCACATAGCTCCTCTGTCAATTCCTCCATAATCCCTATTGATTCTCCCCCTGTTCCCTTCCCCACCATGGTCCACCATCGTATGCACAGTAGAAGAGGGGGCGTAAGAGGTGGAAGCTCTCAATCACCTGCAATGCCTAGCCCTGATTCGGCTTCCCCTGCCTCCTCTTCCAATAACCCCAACCCGCTCAGTTTCGCGGGGTGTTACTCAGACACTCAAAACGACAGAGGTAGAGCCTGGCTCCATAGCACAGGTCATGGAGATGTAACAGTCTGCACTGCTAACTTTCACCTTCCTCCGCACCCTGCTCCTCACACCATGCAATTCTGCTTCCGCAGCTCACTGAACCACCCAGTTATCGTTGCCACCGTCTCAATTACCATCACGGAAGAAATTGAGCCGCTTGCTCCTCTGGATGATCTCACTGAGGAGGCGAACAGAGCAAGACCAAGTAGTAGGAGCTGGGACAACGCTGGTGATCGGGAAGTTGATGAAGGTCGAACCAGAATGCATGGTAAAGCTGTTGCTGGTAGTCAGCATGTTGAGAAGGGAAAGCTCAGTTACACACAGGCTTGTCAGTTAGTCGCCAAGGGGACGCATCAGGACTACATGTAGGAGCATGAAGCATGGAGGGAGGCCAAAAAGCTCAGGGACGTGGCGAGTTGGACGAGGAAGATAACCCGGATAAGGACACGTGTTTGATAGTGGAGGAACAGGCCCCGGAAGACTGAGTGTCAAGTGTCGAGTCTGCCAAGTGGACTTTTTGTCATCCTGACGGTTCAGTTTCTATTTAGTTTTATGCGTCTTTAGGCTAGGATTATGCTCTGGTTAATATGTCTCAGTTATGTCGTGATTAAACTGGTTACCCCTGTGTGGGCTATTTTTGGACTCATATTTTTTGGACTGGTTTCCGCTCTGTTGGAGTAGTCAAAGATAATTATTATGACTGTGTGATGAATGAGGGTTGGATCCTCTGTGGCTGAGTCTCGCTGTAATCCCCCTTTTTTTGTATCATATTAATAGATTAAACTTACTTAGAAAAAAAATAACGAGTATAGATCCATCTTAATCATGGATCTAGTAAGATCCTAGAGGAATCAAATCTCTTGAGGTGTAAACCATTTTTATAGTGCAAAACTTTAAAAAAAAAATCACCTTCAAATATTGCATTCCTCGAGCAACTATAGACAATCTCTCTCTCTCTCTCTCTCTCTCTCTCTCTCTCCTCTATATATTAATATATATAATTATATATTATATATATCATTTTTGACTGCATAAATAGATTCAATCCATTCAAAATCCTTTGAATACATGGAATAAAATAGCTTAAATATGCAATTCCAACAAATATTTTCTCCATTCAAAATTAACCCTTAATAAAAGTGACAACATGTAAAATAATGATACTTAAAATACTATGACAATACGAATTTAGTTTTTTAGTTATTTTATATAATATATACAAATTTTATTATTATTATTGCGCAGAGAGGCGCTCTACAGCCCGGTATGGGGGTAGATCTTACATTTACATGTAAACGTAAATGTAAATGTAAACATTTAACATGTAATGTTTAATATTTAACATTTTTAATCTAATGTCGGCCCTATTTAGAAATCAATCTAATTATTATTATAGATAAACACAGTATAAATTTAAAATATAAAGGCGTTTATGAACACTCAAAAAATAGGTATGGTAAATTAATAAAAATTTAAATAAAGTGGAGGTATGGCAAATAAATAAAACATATTTTCATAGTTACTCCAAAGGTATGGTAAATAAATAAAACCTCTTTTTATATTTAATAAATAAATAAAACCTCTTTTTTATTAATCATAAAACCTCTTTATATTACAAAGACTAAAAAAAGAGGTTTTATTTATGAAGCCTATGGCAAATAAAATATAATACCATGGCGAATTATTATTAATATCAGGCAAAAAAACATTAGTAAACCTAATATTAATATTAATAAAAATAAATATGGCACATGGTATTGACCCATGGTATTGAGAATCAATGATATTGACCCATGGTATTCATGTGGAATGTAGCATATTTAAAGGGGCGAATTAAACCAACATAGATCCATCTTTACTCTAGATCTACTAAACGTCCAGAGGGATGGATCTATGCTAGTTATTATTATAGCCCATATATAATATGTAAATTGTCAACATTGAAATAATTTAGTTAACATGAGCATTGGAATATTTTATTTATAAATGAGAGTGAGAGTGAGAGTGAGAGTGAAATAGCTTTACTATATCTCCTTTGTATTGGTTGTAATATCAACCGACAACGCAAGATTACATTTTATAATATTTTTAAGTAAAGCTAACCAAATATGTATATTTGTTTATTATTTTGATTATAGATGACATTATTTTTTAATTTAAAGAATATTTTATTTTATTTTTAAATGGACATAGGTCAATTCCACTTTGACCACGGAAAAAATTACACATTGCCCTCATACTAGTTGTAGAATGAGCCTAAATTAAATTAAAGAACATTGTTTGAAGTCTCATTTTGAAAACCCCATGAAAGAGTAGATCTAACTTGTAGTAATAGGTTGGTACTTGTACAAATTTAAGGTTGGTGCCTCTAATCAAGTTGGTGTGTTCTAATTGGAGGTGGTTCCAGCCTAGTGTGAGTGGCTGCTTACAAAAAGTTTTTGAATTTACCTCAAAAAAAACAAAATTTGATGGGTTTCTCCCAAAAGAGTTTCCATGTGTGCTTACAAAAAGTTTGATATAAACAGAGTGGGTGTTTTAAATGGAGTTCCGGGATTCGTTGAAGCCAATTGAGAGGTTTCTTGTAACAAATTTATGTTGAGGGAACTATGTATTGAATCCGTGGAAATGGACAGAGTAAATTATTGCATTACACATTAACATAGTTTCCATATTAAGTTCGGTAAATCACCATATACTCCAATCACAATATACCAGGAGTATATGGTGTTTAATCATAGTGATATATAGGAAATCTGGTTATTACAAACGAAACAATCTTTAAAATAAATAGATTATTCAGTAATAACTCATTCTTTTAATACTTCACATTTAATAATACATTTTTCATGTTGAATACTGAGCATTCAAAATAACCACAGAAATGAATATAAAAAAGTGTGATGACAACAAAAATCGCCATATCTCAGACTACAGCTTTCACTCTTCAGCCACAGTCAACTTGAGTTTGGAGAAAGAAGGTGTGAGTTTGGAGAAAGAAGGTGGTTACCTGTAAGGGTGATGGCAACGGCGGATGCCATTTTCCATTCTCCCCATTCTGCCTTACACCAATATCCAAATGGTGGAATACGTTATCGGATTTAGCTTGCGGAAACTCAACACAATATTGCTTCCAACACGGTGTTGAGTAGAAGCTGCTTCCCAACACACTGTTGAGTTTCTTGATTTAAAGTTTCTTGAAGTTAAATCAGATAACATATTCCACCACCCTTCAGTTGGTAGTGGAATATGGCATCTTCCGTTGCCATCGCCCTTACAGGTAACCAACTTCTTTTTCTTAACTCACTTCTGTGTCTTAAGTGTGAAAGTTGGAGCCTGAAATATGGTGATATCTGTTGTTTTCACACTTATTTTATTAATTTCTCTGGTTATTGTGAATGTTCAGTATTGAGCATGAAAGTTGTAACATCAAATGTGAAGTTTTGAGATAATTAGTTATTAGAGGCTTCAATTATCACAATGGATTTCCATCTTTCATATCTGAAAGATGCCGACGTTCCTAGAAAGATGCAGGAGTACTGTATACAACAGACTCAACGTAAGGTACATTCAAAGTATACAACAGACTCAGATTGGTCATGGCGTTCACCCTCACTCTTTGGCCAATGGAAAAATGGCATAACATATTACTCCAAGGTCCTGATAATTTTTTTCCTTCCATATTTTCCACAGTATTTATTGTACCTTATTGCATAATTTTTTTCCTTCCATATTTTCCACAGTATTTATTGTACCTTATTGCATTGTAGGGTTTGGCGTACTTTATTGCACTGTAGGGTTTGAACTGAAAACTTCTTCTTTTTTCAGGCTGTAGAAGGAAGAGCTGCAAGCTGATTGGTGGAATAGTAGAGTAGGAATAGTAAAGGTGGAGAATCCTGAGTCGATTCCTCAGTCAATTCGAGGGCATTTCTGGTAAACTAGAAAACTGAGGAATCAAACTTCAGACTCCCAAGAGAAAAGCCTACTATTCTGCCTCCAATTAGTTCCGCTTTGACTTTTTTGAACAGGAGCGCCGACTATTGGAATGCCTCTATGGGCATATGATATATGTAATATTTTATTAATTTAAAAAAAATTACTATTTTTATGAGAAAAAAATAAAGTAGTTACTTTATAATAGAAGTATAATTTAGATAATAAGTTTAGGGGAAAACATTATCTTTATAATTTAAATAATAAATTTAGGGAAAAAATATTATTTTTTATAAGTTTGCAGGATCTTTTCTATTTCTTTTTAAAAATAGATAAATTGTACATACACATTTAACCATATATTAGATGACTTCAACTCATCCATTTGGAAACTAAATCTGGTTATTTAACTCTATTTTAAGCCATCCAAAATTTAAAGGTTCTCAAAATGTCTAGTAGTTCAATATAAGTCTGAATATCCTTATTAGTCCTAATATCTATATAGCTAAAATAGACACAGAAATACTGTAAAGTCATCATATGAACTACACAAAATTTTCACAAAACATGACCATGCTAATCATCCAGTCACTCATTAGAGAAGTCAATAGGTGTGGGATTTTTGGAGCTAGAACCCGGCAACTTTGTCTGAGGAAGGCAAGGGATGTGCTTCTCAATCTGGCCAAGGCACACATTTTGGAGTTGGATTTGAAGTTGGATCAATTGGAATTCTTTGTGAATTTCCTATAGATCTAAATCTGGTTTGGATGGCCCAGCAGAACTTGACACAATTGCTTTTGCCACTATGTTCTTCATAAGCCAATATAAATAAATTGTTTGTTGGAACTGAGTGTATCTTCCACAAGAGTGACCTAGGTCTTGGTCTAAAGACTATCATTCCTCCAAGTCCAAATTCTTAGTTTGTTTCTTTAGCTCCATTTCCCAACTAGATATCAATTGATGGACAAGGGAATGTGTATTGCAATGGTATGCATGAGCAGCTTCTTGAGATTTCCCCACATTACCACTGCACCCTTTACCCCTGGCTGGCGAAGACTGAAATTGCGTGCCCCACGCCCTCAACCTTTGTTGTGGCTCTGAGCCTGGTCTCCCCGACCATTTTTCCTTTTCTGAGAAGAGGGTTGAACCATAAGAACAACTTACATACCACACAAGGGTACCCGAGACCAAAACCAAAAAAAAAATTATCAATTGTCCAGGAGCCCAACCAAGCAAATACCCGACCCACAAGAAGGCTGATAGGCATGAGAGATTTATTAGGCTGGAAATGAATTGATCTGAAAATATGAGTAGACATGATACATAATAACAGTGAGCAATCGAGTTAGAGAACCCATAATCATCCTCATCTTTGTCCCAACTGCAACCCAAAGGGCCATATTTGTTTGTCTTCAGAACCTAGAATCCCCTTGAAAATAGGGTTATCCGTCGGGCAAGGTAATTCTTCTTACAATTAACCCATGTCGCCCAAAGTAGTTGGTCTATCATTAAGGAAACAAATTGCTTAAAATCTCATAAATCTATAACACTATATGAAATTCTAACAATAATTGTAGAATACAAAGCCATCAAATAAAGCATAATTCCAAAAAGCACAGATAGGTGGGTACGGAACACAGGTTGAAGTCTGCATTTAACAATTCTTTCCTAAAAAAATCTAAGAACCCTCCAAACTTCCCAAACTTCTCAATTTAGAAACAACCATCAAAATGTTCAAGCAATGACAAAGAACTAAGGCTGAAAGAAGAAAATTAGAACTAACTAAGAGAGCATACCCGCCACAATCTTTTGCCAACTAGGAGACAAGGAAGTGCAGGGGTCACCCGTCCATAGCCACTCTTGGAGCTTGGAGGAAACCCTTACTTATGGCATACGATCACACAACAATTCTGAAACAGAATCTAAAAGTCGAGCTTGATAATCGAAGCCCACGCCTCCCAAAACCCTTAATAACATTCATCACCAGCTTTCACTTGCAAGGAGATAAATGAGGGTCGTCATCCAACCACCTTGATTTTTGCTTCATAATTGCTTGGCTGAAATCCCACCAAGACCACTACACTAACTTGCACTCAGATCGAGAAAAAGGAAAAACATTATTTTCCATTTGTAGATAGAAATATATTTTTAGATTTTAAAATTTAATTTAAATCATCACTCAAAATTATATCACCGAATTTTAATTTAAAATACCCAAAAGTCACATAATTAAACTATTGTCCTTAAAAGCGTTGAGAAATATATATAAATAAACCATTTTTGGTTAGATGGTGTTTTTCCTGGTTATTTAACGTCCGTTGGCCACCAACTTAGTTTCGTTTCCCTTTTCTTTGGCAGAATTTGTTTAATATTTGGTTAGCGTGATGTTTTGTTTAGTTTAATATTTATATAATTAAATTTATTTTATATTAGAAATATTTTTAGATAATAATTTTAAAAAATTATTATTTTGAGTTAAGATAGAAATCTATTTTTATATTTAAAAATTATATCACTAAATTTTAATTAAAAATACCAAAAATAATTAAGTATTATTTTCAAAAGTGTTGAGAAATATTAGTCAAAATTTGCACTCTATCCAAAATGTTCAACTTTTTAGATCTCTTTGAAACTCCCAAACAATCCAAGGTTTTCATTTCATCTAAAACATTCTGCCATTTAGAACACTTTCAACCAGATAGAAATTCTCAAACATTATCGTTCAAAACATTCTATCATTTAGAACTCCTCGAACAAGATGTAAATTTTGAAACAATTCAAGATTTATGTAAAGTGCAATCTATTACCTGTGTTTTGCCAATTGGAAGTTTGTTTGTTCTTTTTGACCTATATATAATGACCAATGGTAAAACATTCTATGATGAGTCATGTTAAATTTGGTTAGATTTAAACAAATAAAAAATTTCAAAATTGAAGTTTTTTTGAGTTCATTTATGATAAGCTTTTTTTGAGACGAATGGAATCATCAATGTAGGAATTCGAAAATAACTAGAGGTGATATGTCATCACATGGGCTTGAGGGTCCTCTTTCACTTTTCCTTCAAACTTTGGACAATTGCTCGGAATCTTGGACAGAACCGGAGGCCAGTGTGGCGAATGAAGAATCAGATCATTCATGAGTTTAAACACATTTGGCAATTCGAGTGTAGCCAAGAATGGAAATTCGGTATTGAAAGGCATTTGAGGTCGATAAGGGGGTCCAACTAGCAAGACCCATCCCTGCTGGTAAGGACTTTGTCCCCAAAGTAAAGGGTTTCGTCCATAAGGCGTTTGATTTTGCCCCCACTGTAGGTTACCTTGCCTATAGGGGGAATTCTGACCTTGAAAGCCTTGAAAATGTCTGGCCAGAGGTTGCTGATAAACAACATATTGGTTAAAAGGTTGTTGAACCTACTGGCCTTGGAGATATGGATTTTGCACTTGATGTCCCTGAGCATAAGTATTTTGGACCTGCTGGCCCTAAACAAATGGGTATTTGACATGTTTCCCTTGGACATAAGGATTTTGTGACTGTTGCTACAAGACTTGTCCCTAGCATTGCCCTTCCAAGGGTTGACCATATTGATATGAGTATAAGGGTTGCTATTGCCCGGGTTGACCTTGCGGCTGCAAGGGTTGTCCCTATGGCTGCAAAGGTTGACCTTGCGAAGGCATAGGTTGGGAGGATTGTGGTGCATACTACATCTACAACTGAATAGTTTGCTGCAACTATTGCGAGGGTGGCCCCTGCGATTGTTGCAGTTATCCTTGCCGCGGCATGATCTGGCTTTGCTGCTGCATGGATGGCCCCTGCTGCAACGAAGGTTTCCCTTGCTGCTGCAAGAGTTGTCCTTACGGCTGCTAAGGTGTGTGAATAGTTCTTAGAATGATAGCTTGAAAGTTCTCGAACTCTATTTGGCCATACCCACTAGGCACAACAGATGGACCAAGCTAGACATAGGGTCCAGGCTGAGGGATGTACAATGATTAGCCATCGCTTGTGAACCATATGGAGCATAAGGAGGTTGGTACTGACCTTGAAACATATTAGGCTATTGGTACTGGGCATGACTTGACCCAAACGGACCAACATTGGGTTGTTGGTAGCAGACACGACTTGACCTAGACGGACCAACATTAGGCTGTTGGTACTAGACATTACTCGATCAAACAAGACTAGCAAGATTTGAAATGGCACCTGAAGAGGGTTGGTTCATCCCAACCATGTGAGGTTGTGAGCTAATCACATTGGTTGTGCCAGACATCCTAGAAACATTCAAGCTCTTCCCCCCAAGCAATGGAACGACTTGTCCACTTACTGAAGGAATTAAAGAACTGACAACAACATGACTTGAGTTCATCGGTTGAACCAAACGGGTCACCTAGACTGATGAAACAAGATGATTTGGAATGGTGGGTTGCATCAGGACTGAAGTGACTGTAGAAATCACCATTTGTTGGGTGGTAGGATCTGGATGAACGAACCTGTGGTAAGCATAGCACTAGACACCCAAATAGGGTTGTGATACAATGATGAGGCAATAGGCGTGCCTAAAACTAATTGAGCTAAAGTCACGTAATTGCATGGTAACTCAGGATGAACATTAGTCAGAATTATTCCCGTGTAAGGGAAACCTTCAGGAGGGAAAGGATATTCTTGCTCCTCGATTGTGCCGGAGTGGAAACCTTCAAGTGACCTAGAGAGGAGACTGGGATTTATCCTTTTGATTCCATGGGTGAAAATAGACGACAACGGACTACCGAAGATGTTCGAGAGGATAATTTCAAAGGAATACCTAGCTAATCGTATGGATTATACGGGCGTTGCGCTAATATCACAACAGGATCGAACAAGGGATTCGAAGGATAAACAACCAGTCCAAGCTAACCTTCATAAGTTGGCAGACTCTCGAAAGTCTAAATAAGGTTATCCGAAGATTCCGGGCCAACGTCAAAAAGTGACCCAGTATCTGAAGGGGGAGGATGAAATGACAAAGGTTGAATACTCAGAGAAATCCCAAGATCAACACCTTGGTCCTCAAGCGACTGTGGAAATTTAGGAAAAGGCTCCTCAGACAATATTTCGGAGGGAGTAGATGAAGAGGAACTAGGTGAACTAGTTGGTTCAGCCACGATGATCTTGTCTCAAATAACCAAAAGAGAGATCGATTTTAAGGGCTTTAAAATGTATTTAAAGGTATACTCACGATATGGTCTAAAAAAGACTAACATGGATGTTATAAGATCGTGGGCAACAATTTTTTAAGACGCAAAAACAAACTAGTGCTCTTTCATGTTTTAAGGGTCGAGAAAGAAGCAAAGGTGACTCTATCACTTTCAGTTTGAAACGAGCTCAAAAGGACAAGCGCTCGGGTGATGTTTTATATTTAGGGAGTCAAAAAGATCAAAATGACTACTCAGAATGATCTAGGTAAAAAGGATTACCAAGTAACCGTGAACTACAGAATACCTCCCGGCGAATCGAGAAGTACAGGTAGGCAATCTCCCCGAATGTTGTGTTCATTATATCACGTTTACAAGGCAGAAGACTCAACTTCGTATGGATAAAGGATTGCAAACTAGTGGGGTCTCCCTTTATATACTCGACGATACAGGGAGCACAAGTCCGTACTAGCGTTGTCTAGCATTGAAGCGAATGACAACTGCTAGGTTTTAATACAATAGAGCATGTCTCTAGCCTAGACCTTCTAAGTTGTGATCGTTAGATTTCAAATGTGCCTTAGGTTAATTGAGTACATTTAGAGTTTATCTTGAAATTATGTCTCAGTTTTCGGGCCTTATCGATGCGACTCAAAAACACCTATATGCAACTGAATGAGACATGACCCTTTCAATTCAATGAATTGTCTACACTAATCAGAATATAAATCATACTCAAATGCAACAAAACAAGCAATTGAAAGCAAAATCATTTTTCACTATTTCGTCTTTTGAAAACAAAAATGATGAAAAACTCTTTCCAATTCCTAACTTTCTTATCAAATGCACTTCAAGTAGCCCTTTGACTAATAAAGAGAATTCATTTCTTTTGTAATGCAAGGAACGATGCAACTCTAGCCTTCATTGATGCTAACTAACATAACATATTGATGCAACAAATTAGAGTTATGTATTTTTCAATGAAATGATGGAATGAATCTTTCGCAAACACTTCAAACTTCAATGAAACATTCGTAATACAATCAATCACAAGCGAGCATAAAAGAAAATTCTTTTCAAAACTAATGAAGAAAATATTGAACCAAAAACAAGATGGATAATGTGATCTATTCCCGAAAAGAGATGCTAAAACACTAAACAAAATTTTCCAAACTTATCAAATGGAAATCGAAGCAATGAAAGGACTAATCAAACAAAATGCAAGGAGAAAATTTAACTATGGACTTGACTTTCTGAGCAAGAAAATAAGTGAATGGGTCATGACCTAGATCCCCCAGGGTTATACACCATCCAAGAACTCAAGAAACCAAGTGAAGGAAATGCAAAATAACCAATCATACAAACCAAGCTAAAAGACCTTTCCAGCCAGGGAGAACACATTCAAAATGAGCTGAAAGACAAAAATCAGAAGGGAAAGAAACACTGGCTATGATCTAGGGTAAACCTTGATCTTCACCTACAGGAATTGGTGCAACTGCCCAACTAATAATATGCACCAAAACGGGGTTGGCACGACTATTTTTGAGAAACTCATGCTGATCGACATGACTGTCAGAAAAATCAACGCATTGACCGAGGATTTGAGGAAAAAAAAAAATCAAAGGCTAAGACCAGACTTGCCACTGTAAATTTCAAGCTCAGAACAATAAACCAGGTAAAGCAGAGAACACTAAAGGGAAATGGTGATACTAGAAAAGTTCACACAAAACCATAAAATGACACTCAATCAAAAATAAGGATTGGCTCCCCAGCGGAGTCGCCAATTTGTGGTGTAGGTAAATTCTTAGTGTGAATACAAACAATTCCTCTAGCCCAAGAGAGAGGGTCTAGCCAAAAACAAACAATCTATGGAAAATCTCCTTAAGCTAGAATCAATTAAGAGGGCCTACCTCTTAGGATGCTATCCACTTGGTGATGGTCCTGCTTCCTCACTCCAGCTATCTTCTGTTTCCTTCCATCGAATACCTGAAACAAGCAAACAACAACAAAAACAAACATGACAACATGCAATATTGTATTCAACTTACTTAATAGGTCAAGGAACATTAAGCCATAAATATGTAAAATGAAACTTCATGTAGGAAATCAATCAATAGTTTCATTAATATAAATCAAAAAGAGATTACAACCAGTGCCTTGACATTGCTAGTATCCTCCGACATATCGGGGTTCCCATACTTCTACTAGCACTTCATGGATAGCCCCAACAAATGGAATTTCAAGGCCTCTTTCCCTCTAGTCTCAAACCAAACCAAAATTACACTATTCTCCCTCAAACGCACACTAGAAAGCTATGAGCTATAAATGACTTACTGGTTATTCACACTTGATCCAAAACTCCAACTAGTTTTCGCTTGGGAAAAAGAGAGGCTTATATAGCTTGGATGGATGGGAGATGGTTCCTCTCATCATGGGAGAAGGTCTTATCTCTTGAGGTTGTTCCATCCTACTAGGGGAAAGAAGCCCAAACTGATTTCCTCGGCTCTATCCAGCCAAACCATCTACTAGAATTCCATTATGAAGCTTCTAGACATGGAAGCTTTGGCTCCTTATTTAAAAAACCTTCCAAAAGAGGATCAACGTGACTGGAAAAGAGCTCAATCGATCTGATCGATGTGAGGGTTAGTTTTAACCTCTGTCAATTGACGCGAGGAGAAACCTGGTCAGTAGCGTTGGTCTTGTAAACTGGGATAGAAGGAAGATTCTTGGGAAATGATGCAAAGGGGAATTACTCTACTCATTAAGAGGGACGTACTGGGAGTTTCTTCATGATGGGAAATCATGTCAGGTACACTATAGAGGTCCTCCGGGATCGTAGATGGGGAGTATAGGGATAGTGACAAAATGTTGTGTAACAGGGATCCTGACTTATTGAGAGTAGAATAGGTTGTCCCTTCAAAGAAGGATATTTATATATATCTCAAACATACTTGTTAATCTATTCCCCCTCTCCTTACTCTACTTGACTAAGTTGACAAGGGTTAACCGAATATAGAAAACCAATTAGAATAGGTGGTACTAGTTAAGGGTGCAAGCATCATGATTCCACCATGACTCTCTCTAAAAGGAACGTATTTTCCATCAAGGTATCATCGATTAGAAGAAATGCAAGATTCACATAAATAGAGGGAATACACAGATAACCAAGTGTTGATAGTTGTACAAGTTCCTCTTGGATTTCACCCTGCTTGTCTAAGAATCCAAACATGGTTTCATGCGAAAACTAACCTACAAGTGAAAAACAAAACAAGGAAAGGAAAGAAGTGAGATATAGCAAAGCAAAGTAAGAAAATCAGTAAAAAGAAAAAAAATAAAACGCTACTCCTACTCCTAACCTAAGCAGAGGATAGGCCAACTCACATAAATTGATACTTCCAATGCAGCCATCAGTGCATTGGTTAGCCCATTTAGGCGAGAGCATGATCGAGAAGAAATATATATGAGCAAACCAATATACAAGAAAGATACAACAATGTAAACCAATATGTTCGAAACTTGAATGCATCCATATAAAAGTAAAGACGAAAAGGACATGAAAGCACTCTGTGGATGTATCATGATGTCCTATCACATTGTGCATGGAAGAAAATCATGTACACACCTTCGAACTTGAAAAATGAGCAAACATAAAATAAAATAAAATAAAATAAAAAATTAAAAAAATTAAAAAAAAAAACCCTTATGTTTTGTAATAGTGCTCATTACATATGACTCCTCCAATGCATGAGAAATAAAATCGTGTGATTCTGGTGGAGGATGTGAAAATAGTGAAATAGATTGATTTTCACTGTGAACAATAGAGTGATGAGGAGCCTAGAAAGATTCAACAAATTTCTGATTAAAAGTGGAACTAACCTCAAGGCTATGAGGACCTGACATAACCATCAACTCAATCTGAAGTGCCTCAACAACTTGAGGAGTTTCCAATTCATCAGAAGATGGATCATCAAAGACAGGTGGCTTAGAAAAAACAATAATGGACAAATCAAAATCATGATCAGATGAATGGATGTAAATATCATTACAGCCACGATCAGAAAATTCAAGATGATGGATAGTGACATCCTCATGATATGGTGAATCGTACAGAGGGGACGATGAAAAATGAAAATTTTCACCCTCTATGTTTTCGAAAAGGTAAGATGAGAGATTGGGAGGAACATGGAAGATAGGTTTGTCCTCTTTGCATTCCAACGAAAAACTAGCCTTCCACGTGTTCTATGAATGATCGGAGATAGAAACATCTAGAAATGAAATTTCACAATATGGAATAGAAATGGAAGAAACGTGGAAGATGTCAGGTTGAAGTGGATGAGGTGCAGACAGAAGGAGGCCATCCTTCACTGCATATTCTTATTCAAACTCCCACACATACTCATCAAAAATGATAGCTCGAGTTAGCTACTCAACACCAACTTTGTCCAGAATTTGATCCTCATGAACATCACATGTGAGATCCGAGATGGATGAATACAGCACACCAAAATCCAGAGGATCAAAGGGACCAAAGGACCGAGACTGAGGAGATAAGACTACATGAAAAACATTAGGGTTGCAATCCAAATCTACACAGAAATCCTAAGTAGGTGGGGTAGGAGGATATGGTGATAGATCAATAGGTGGATTCTCAACTTCTCCCACCTCGACCTACCGAGCTAGAGATGTTTGATGAGAAGGGGGTGGAAGGTCACTTGGGACAACAACATTTTCTCTCATATTTAGAAGCTCTAACATCGAGGTATGTTGGGAGAGATTCGAAAGATTCTAACTCATGCAGATTCTCATAAATGTGAACAAGATATTGAAATATTTCCTCCAAAAATTCCCAGTCAACTTCATCTTCAGGAAATTCATAATAGTGGTGAAGAAAATGATCATGAAAATCTTGAAGAGATTCATCAGGTGATTTTTGCAATTAAAAAAAAAAAATTATTAAGGGCTTTACAGTCATAAAGAATGAAAGCACGACATAATTCTATAAACAAGTGATTGAAAGAGTGTGTAGAGGTTACGGGAAATGTGTGACACCATTTCTTTGCATTCCCTTCGAACATGAAAGTGAATAACCCACAGGCAATATCATCCATTGGGACATCATGCCTATCACAGAAGCCAGTGAAGGCAATCATGTGCCTGAACAAGGTTGTTCCATCCTCACCATTAAACTTATATTTGGACAAGTCATCTATAATACTCACTGGAACTTCAAAATCAACAGCATGAGAAAAACATGTCGGGATTATGATTTGGATAGAAGTCATGAAATATGTGTAGAAATTAAAAACAAATTTCAAGAACTCATCTTGTCATCTGGCCCTCTTTTTAGCACCAGAAATGTTGACGATGTTGGACCCACCAACATTCAAGGGATCTCCACAATATGAAGTCCCAACTAGACCTCAAATTGTTTGGAGAAGGAGTCCGAGAAGTGGGTGGTAATGTAATTCCTTGACCACGATAGCATACAGAGGTAAGTATGATAACATTGGGTGAGAGAAAGCGTGAGACCCTGTGGAGAGTCAAGTGTGATGCATGAGGGTTCTAACACACAGAGGGGAAAAGGAAGTGCACCCCTTAGAAGAATGTAATAGTATGCAGCTTGAAAGGAACACATGATCAGAATGACATCACAAGCTAAAATACAGAATAGTCCACAAGTTAAAGTGATGATTTAATCCACCAACACACATTCAACAAGATTCGTACAATTTCATACAAAGTAGTTCATAAGAAAATGTGCAAGTTAAAAAACATATATTGTTAAAGCAACCAGAATAGTCCAACTACATTAACAACATATGCATGAAAGCGTGTTGGCTCTAATTTTATTATTATAAGTGAAAGGTCCATCCGTACATACACCATTGATGACCACTAGCCCCAATAGTGGAACATTACAGTCAAGAACACCTACTCCTTCAAATAAGTATACTCTTCTAATCTTAAGCCTAGCCAAAATCTTGGCTCCCAAAAGCCCATTCTATGAGTTACGAGGTTCTATTTATAACAAACGTTGGGGTGGCCCTTGACATTCCCCTTTGTGATACTTTGAATACCCTCATGACTCTTCAACTTCTTTACAAGTAAATCATTATATAACATGATAACCTTTCACATTTCACTAATGACACTTGGAATTTCACTTATAACATATTTACAAATAATATTACAATTTCCACATGTAACCATGTACGAAAAAATAGGCTAGAGACGGCCTAACAAGACAAAACATTATGATTCCGAAGTTTATGGAAATACCAACTCGAAAACCTCCACTTCATGCTTCTCGGTCACATAATTATGCCAAACTTGGTATTGCATGATGGTGTCCCCAAACTATTTGATGGCGTCTTTCTGAAAGTGGACTCTTGCCTCCACGGAATCTAGGTATATGGTCTTGGAACTTGTATCCAACTCATTCTGAAGCATGTGCGGCATGGTGTTGACCTTGATAGGGCCACCGATGTACTTCTACATGCTATGTGCATTCAGCTCCAAGTTTTCCCTGGTGGCCTCTCATGTTAACAGCTTCATGTACTCATCAATCTCTAGTCGGACTTGGTTCTTGGGACTAGCATCAGTGAGGGAACCGATTAATGGGATCTTGTGCTTTCTCACCATGACATCCAAACTATTGTACAACCATACATATGAGGCATGCATGTTACTAATGAATGGGGCGAGTTGCTCGTAGTTTTGGGTAAACAGTCAAACCTTTGCTTTCTCCATCTCTACGTGTGGCTTCATCTTATTAACTAAGTCAGTTAGATCCCCTTTATACCACATTTTCCACTCTTGTACATGGGTGATGGTAGCATGTATGTTCTTGAGATTTTGAACAAACTCTTTGCTTCGCTATTGTAGGCCATGCACATGGAAAACTGCTTTATGCATGGTGAAAATATGTCATAGAGCTTATGCATGGTACCCTCAATTGTTGATGCTTCAAAGAGTATCGCTTTCCTCATCTCCCCCATTGTAGAAACTGCATTCTACGTTGAGGCTCAAAGTTGTTCTTCCTCTTGTCTGGCATCCTGCAAGTTCTTTTCCAGTTTTTCATTCTCGGTCATCAGGTACTAGACATTTGAGCTTATTTCTCCTACATAGGCCAAGATGGCTTCGGCAAGGGCAGTTGGATGCTTCTTGGTGTCTGACACTATCACCCTTTCCTTGATGAATGTGGGTGATGTGTGATAATCCGGAAAGTGCTTCCTCTACGCCTATACAATATTCTTCTACAACTTGTTGAATGATAGATTGTACACATCCATGACCGAATCGTCATCAAGGATAACAGTATCTTCTTGCTCCCGCAGGACTAGTTCTGACACTAGAGGTGGCAGAGACTGAGAGATGATCTCTGGTGCTCATGACATAAGGTCAGTATCTTCATTATGTGGCTCTTGTTCCATCTCCATGTTTGTCACTTCAATTAGTTGCTCAATATACTAAGCAAGCTCTCGATCCTACATATGTTCACCCTCTTCCTCAATTGTTGGTTGTTGTGACTCAATAACCTGTATGGGCGTTGTTTTCTCTATCATCGCCCCTTTCCTTTGTTCTTCTTCATGTTTCTTCTTCTCTTCTCTTTCTGTCCTCCTCAACTCTTGTTCTTTCTTCAACTTCTTCTCTATCTCATGCAACTTCATTTCTCCTTCCTGTATCTTATGCTTTTCTCTCTTCCTTCACTCTACTCTCTTTATCCACTACTCCCTCTTTGCTTCTGTTGCCAAAGTTTCCTTCTACATGATAGGATCTTCCTTCATCTTGCAGATTTTCTCTCCCTTTGTGTCCTTGGAAACCTTACTCTTTCCCTTTTCCTTCATTGGATTGTTGCCTCTTGTTGTTGTTGTTGCTTCCATAGTTGTTGATGTCTGTAGAGCATGTTGGGTGTGGAGCCTAATTATCTTCTTTATTTAGAGGTATTGTCGCACTGGACCCTAGTTTGTAATGTGGCGGAAACACCACTCATAAATGTGTGTCACCAGGGGGGTCTAGGAGGGGATAAAATTTTGTAATTTCATAGTCAATATGGGCCATTCATTAGGTAGAAATTTGACGGTAGAAGTTATGTTTAATTTAGGATATTTTTCCCTAGAAGGCAACCCCTCACTATATATGAGCGAATTGTATTGTGGCTATGTAGATCTGTATTATGAGCGAGAAAGAGAGAGGAGATTGTTTGAGAGAGAAGAGGAAATTACAGTGGATATATCTCTTCATTTTTTTGGATGATGTAGAAGGAAGGACTGGTTGTTTCTCTGTGGATGTAGCCCAAATTGGGTGAACCACGTATATCTATCTCTCTCTTGTTTTATGCATTTTTTCTATGTTTATATTTATAGAATATATTTTGTGTTTCATTGCTCTGTAATATATAATTTTATGACAACTCATATCAAAGCCGAAGGTCTATTTGGCTGATACACTCACAGGAGAGAAAGATTCCTAATTTGAGTAGGAGAAATGGCAGAAGATGGTAGGTTTAGGGTTGAAAAATTTAATGGAGAAAACTACTAGCTATGGAAGATGTAGATGGAAGATTACTTGTATCAGAAAAATATGTACCTACCATTGAGTGGAAATACAAAGAAACCGACGAGTATGACAGACACAGAATGGGATATTCTCAACAAAAAGGCACTTGGAACAATACAGTTATGTCTAGTGGCATCGGTAGCCTTTAATATTCTAAAGGAAATGACAAAAGAGGGTTTAATGTCAGCATTGGCCAAGTTATGTGAAAAACCCTCGGCCTCAAATAAATTATTTATTATGAAGCGTTTATTTAATATGAAGATTTCAGAAGGTAGATCTGTTGCTGATCATTTAAATGAATTTAATATAGTTACCAGTTAGTTAAATTTTGTACGGGTAACTTTTGATGATGAAGTTAGGGCTCTTTTATTTAGTGCTCATTGCCAGAAAGCTGGAATGGTTTAGTTATGGCCATCAGTAACTATATCTCTAGATCTAGTACTTTGAAGTTTGATGATGTTGTCGGTGCAATCCTTAGCGAGGAAATGCGACGGAAAAGCTCTAGTGAGACATCATGTAATGCTTTGACTGCAAACACTAGAAGAAGAAAAATGGAATGAGGAAAGAGCCTAGGATATTGCAGTAAGTCAATGAAAGGAAGATCGAAGTCTAGATCGGGTGTAGTGTGCTAGAAATGCAGGAAGAAAGGACACCTGAAGAAAGACTGCAAGTCTCAGAAGGGAAAATAACGAGACACGCAGCAAGAAAATAATCATGAAGCGAATGTGATTGGTGATGTGTTGCAAGATACTTTGATTCTTTCATTAGAAAATATTATTGATTCCTGGGTGGTAGATTTAGGGGTCTCATTCTATGCCACACCTGATAGGAAACGTTTTCATGATTATGTTCACGAAGATTTTGGACAGGTTCGATTGGGTGATGATAAACCCTGTAAAATCATTGGAATGGGTATAGTTTTCATAAAACTGAAGAATGGAAATAAATGGCTATTGAAGGAGGTAAGGCATGTTCCAGATTTGAAGAAAAATCTAATTTAAATAGGGCAGTTGGGAGGTGAAATCTATGTGACTGCTTTTACAGATAAAACCTGGAAAGTCACTAAAGGAGCCTCGGTAATATCAAAAGGAGAAAAGGTTGGTACATTGTATTTATGCAATGGTATTTCTAATTTTGTTAATGTTTTAACATCTACAGGAGAAGATACAACATTGTGGCATCATAAACTTAGGCACCTGAATGAGAAGGGGATGTAGATTCTTAACTCAAGAAATGTTTTTCCAGGTTTGAAGCATATTGATTTAAAATCATGTGAGGATTATGTTTATGGAAAACAGAAGAGAGTTAGATTCCTTAGAGCTGGGAAAGAAAATAAGAGTGAAAAATTAAAGAGTGTGCATACAGATGTATGGGGACCTGCTCAGGTATCATCTCTCAGTGGATCTCATTATTATGTTACTTTTATTGATGATGCAACCAGAAAAACTTGGATTTATTGTATTTGAAATAAATCTGATGTATTTGATACTTTCAAGAAATGGAAAGCTTTGGTTGAAAATGAGGCAAGAAAAAGGTTGAAGTGTCTCAGATTAGATCATGGAGGTGAATATTGCAGCAAAGAGTTTGATAGGTACTGTTCAGGGAATGGAATTTGCGGAGAGAAGATATTTCTAGGAATGCCATAAGAAAATGGTGTTCAGAAAGGATGAATATGACATTCATGGAGCGTGTAAGGTGCATGAAATTGCATGCAGGATTGCCTTTACAATTTTGGGTAGATGTTGTAGATATTGTTGTTTATCTAATAAATAGAGGGCCTTCAAGTTCCTTAGATGGTGGTATTCAAGAGAAGGCGTGGACATGTAAAAGGGTAAACTACTCATTTTTAAAGAAATTTGGTTGTGAAGCCTTTGTCCATATTAATAAAGAAAATAGAACAAAACTTGAGGAAAAATCAAAGAAATGTACCTTTATCGGATATGGTGTTAGTGATTTTGGCTATCACTTTTATGATTATGAAAAACACAAAATCATTAGGAGTAGAGTTGTCATATTCATTGAAAATTTTTTGTATAAGGACCAGATGCAGGAAAAGAAATAGGAAAAAGAAAACAAAGAATACATAGTGCTTGATGAGATCGTCGAAAAAGTGATGGTGCCTGAAAATCATAATGATCAACAACCAAAACAGCAACAACAAGCACCTCAAACACCTGAAAGTGGTGTTATAAGATCTACCAAGATAAGTAGACCATGTGAATGATACTCTCCTTCATTATATTATGTATTTTTGACTAATTCTAGTGAACCATAATGTTATGAAAAGGCAATGCAAGTAGAAAATAGGAAGAAGTGGGAGAAAGTCATGAAAGAAGAGATGGAATCATTAGCACATAACTGGACTTGGGACTTAGTCAGGTTGCCTGTAGGTAAAACAACATTGCAGAATAAATGTGTTTACAGGTTGAAGGAAGAAGATGGAGGTAGAAAAAGGTATAAAGCTAGACTTGTGGTGAAGGGGTTTTCACAGAAAAAAGGGTATATACTTTGATGGGATATTTTCTCTTATTGTTAAAATGACTTCAATCAGAACTATTTTAAGTCTAATAGCAACTGAAGTTTTGCATCTTGAGCAGTTAGATGTACATACAACCTTTCTCCATGGGGATTTGGAGGAAGAGATATATATGCAGCAGCCACAAGGATATGAAGTAAAAGGAAGGAGAAACTAGTGTGCAAGTTGAAGAAGAGCTTGTATGGCTTAAAACAGGCTCCAAGGCAGTGGTATCTAATATTTGACAAGTTTATGTCTGAACAAGGTTATACTAGATGTCACTCTGATCATTGTGTTTATCTAAAAAGGCAAAATGATGGAAGTTATATTATATTTTATTGTATGTAGATGAGGTTCTAACATGCAAGAAATAAATGTGCTCAAAAGAAAATTGGCAAACTCATTTGCAATGAAGGATTTGGGTACTGCAAAACAAATCCTTAGTATGGGAATAACTAGAGACATGAACAATCGAAAATTAAAATTGTCTCAGAGTGAGTACATACAAAAAGTGTTGAAAAGATTTAATCTGCAGAATACAAAACTAGATAGTATACCTTTGGCTAGCCATATCAAACTAAGTAAGGAGGTGTGTCCCAAGGCTTAGGAAGAAATGGCTTATATGTCTAGAGGTCCATATGCATCGACAGTTGGAAGCTTAATGTATGCAATGGTCTGCATAAGACTTGATATTTCACATGCAGTGGGAGTTGTAAGCAGGTACATGAACAATACAGGAAAAGAATGTTGGATGGCGGTAAAGTGGATTCTCAAGTATTTGAGAGGTACCACAAATCAAGAATTATTATTTGGTGGTTCAAACATTGCTCTACAGGGATATGTTGATGTAGATATGGCAGGTGATAGAGATAACAAGAGGAGCACAACAAGGTATGTGTTTACTATAGGTGGAACAACTGTCAGTTGGGTTTCAAAACTGCAAAGTGTTGTTGCACTTTCAACGATGGAAGCAGAGTATGTTGCTACTACAGAGGCTAGTAAAGAAATGATTTGGTTACAAAGGTTTATGGATGAATTGGCTAAGAAGCAGGAGTTGGGAAAGTTATACAGTGATAGCCAAAGTTCCATACATCATGCAAAGAACCCTACATTTCATTCCAAGGCTAAACATATACAACTCAAGTACCATTTCATATGATCAGTCTTCGAAGATGGATAGTTGAAGCTGGAAAAGATACACACTAGCCAAAATCCTACAAATATGTTAACAAAAGTTGTAACCAAGGAGAAACTAAGATTCTTCTTGGTTTCAATTGGTCTTCAAGTGTGATGATGAAGATGAGAAACATCCACGTCCAAAGTGAATTCATTTTCCAGCAAATGAAGCAGCGGTGGAGATTCTATAATCATTCTCCAAGTTGGAGATTGTTGGGTGTGGAACCTGATTATATTATTTATTCATAGGTATCGCTGCATTGGACCCCAGTTCATAATGTGGCAGAAACGCTACCTGTAAATGTGTGCCACTAGGGGAGTCCAAGGGGGGTTAAGATGTTTTAATTTCATAGTCAATCTGGGCCATTCATTAGGCAGAAATCTGACAGTAGAAGTTATGTTTAATTTAGGGTCTTTTTCCCTAGAAGGCAACCCCTAGCTATATATGAGGGAATTGTCTTGTGGCTATGTAGATCTGTATTCTGAGCAAGAAAGAGAGAGGAGATTGGCAAGAGAGAAGAGATAATTACAACGGATCTATTTTAGGTTGTATCTCTTCATTTTGTTGGATCATATAGAGGAATGATTGGTTGTTTCTTCATGGATGTAGCCCAAATTGGGTGAACCACGTATATCTATGTCTCTCTTGTTTGATGCATTTTTTCTGTGTTTATATTTCTACAATATATTTTATGTGTTCCATTGCTTTGTAATATATAATTTTCTAATAGAGCAGCCTTCCAAGTTGTTTCTATACTGACCAACTCATGGAGATTGGAGGCATTGTAATAGTACCTCCAAGGATCCTCCTCTGGCCAATGACATGCCCCATGGATCCATGGAAAATACACCCTCGCACAGTAGTCCTTCCAAATACCTTGGGGATCATGCAGATTAAAGTATTTGGTTCCATACTCGAATTTCACTGTCTCCTTCACCTCGACATCTGCATCCTTCAAGCTCTTAATCTCATATAATCCAATCCACAAAGGAAGAGTGAGCCATGGATCTTTCTTCTTCCTATTAAGTCCTATTGACAACCCTGTGGAGAGGTGATATGAGACCTATTGCATGATCAAATTTTTAGTGGCATACTTGGTAGAACATGTGGAGGCTTCTCTTTTCCAAACACTGATGAAAGTGTCACCAAGTGAGGCATACTAATATGCAATGTTTACTATTGCCTCAATTGCTTCTTGGGACATGCAAGGTGGATCCTACTCAAAAATATGCTTGTACAATGGGATGATAAAATGGTTAGTTATCATTTCCATCACTCCTCGATAGTTGCAGTTGGAAAGAAACTTAATGGCAGTCTCTTTTGGTATCCATGTCTAGTTCATGCCACAGAATTGATTTTGGGCACAAATTGCATCCAATATGCAGGCATGTAAAACCTTACTTTCTCATTCTTGGGCAGATTTTGAGAGTCAATCACATGGATCTTCAATTGATGAGCCAACAAATATGACTAATTGAATGGCTTCCCATCACTTAAAAACTGGCCTAGTGCGACTACCCACCCTTTAGGAAAGGTTTATGTGTTCTCTTGACTATATATTTTGCAGGCAAAGATGATCAAGAATTGATAAGCCTTCCCAAGAAACTTTGTCTTGTAAACATAATTGGGTGTTTATTTAAACTTTGATGGCTTTTTCACCCAACACTTGATGATATCGCTAGTGTTCACAAAGATATGGGTGGCATAGAAAAATGAGTCCATGCACTTCACTGGATGGGGTAAATGATACATTTGTTGAAAGTTCTATGCCCTAAAGGTGGCAAGCACTATCGCAGTGGAACTGCTCAATGTCATAGTTTGTTCATCTGTGTGTGAGACAACAGCTAATAATGTATGCACATGGGAAGGGTACTTGCATGCAACCTTGTATAAGCTTGACCGTTGGATACTAAGATAAACATGTTGGTCCTCTAAGTCTTCCTTGAAGTTCTATATGAAAGTATCTTTGATTTTTCACCATGTCAGCATTGAACCCTTCTAAATGAACAACTGAGTATCTGCATAAACTGGTAGATCTACTAATATACGGTCAACTGCTTCCCCACTACTTCTCTTAGTGGTTTCCTTTGATGCAACTCTCTTGGATTCCATGTAAACTGTAACTACTACAGAAATTCTCAATGATTGTTGTACCTATGGGACAGAGAGGACGCTCATGGAAATAAAATGTCAACCTATAAACGAAAGCAACTTTAAGATAAGATCAAGCAACAAGACTTGATCATGATGGGAAATATTGTGCAATTCTAACTGACATAGGTCAATGTTGACTGTGGGAACTACACATCATGCAGTTCCAGTAGTCAGTCGGGAAGCTTAATGACTGGAACTGCACAATGCACATTTCAGTCTTGGGCCAAGGCCGAGAGAGACTTCATATTCATAGTCTCAGTGGCCAAGTCGGGAGGCTGGCTCCTGGATCTGCATAGTGTGCAGTTGGACCCAAGCCAGGACATTATCTACACAATTCCAGGAGCCAAGGCAGAGGCCTTGATCTCCCAGATTATGCAGTGCATGTGGTGAAGTGTGAGACTCAGACAAGGGGGGCCTAGATCTACCTAAGGGGAGTGTGAAAATCAAGCAGATCTGAAATATGGTGAGATGTTGAGTTCATATTTTACTAAGTATTGATTCATGCATGTGAAACAAGTGCAAGAATCAATTAAACTAAAGGAAAATGAAGCATGTGAGGAGAATACCCGCAACAATGACTATTGACGAAAAAATGGGAAAACACACACTAAACTTGGAAAAGGAAATCTAAAACTTGAAACAACACTTCTACAAGCTAAAACAAGTTAAAACGCTAGCATTCATTCGCATAAATAAGTGAAACAACACTTCCACAAGCTAAACAACAAAAAGCGATAGAAAAAGTGGTGAAAGACTAGAAAAGAAAAGCTCACCCAGAAAATTGATGATGATCACACTGAAGGTTCCTTGATCTCCTCGGGAATTCTATAGCTCCAAGATCAAGTGTGAAAATTATCTCTAGCAGTGTTGATTAAGTAGATTTGTTCAAGTTAGGGTTTATGATGCGCATGCCAAAAATCAAGGAAAAAGTGACACTTTCTGGTAGTTTCAAAAATAACTCAAGTGCCTCCTTTGGGTTACTAAAAATAGATCCCTATTATATTATTTGATTATTATCATTATATCATAACCTTTTTTTTTTTTTTTTCGGAAAAACAGGCCATGCATTTCCCAAAAATATTGCGCAGTTCTGGGAAGAACCGGGCAACTCTCTGTCTCATGCATTGTGCAGTTTCTGAGCATAGTGGGTTCTATGCAATTTCTGGGTTGAGTGGCTTTGGGATGCCTCTCCTATCTACGTAATTTCCCAGCTCAAGGATGGTTTCCATCTATTACTATGCATTTTCCGAGCTCAAGGCTCACTAGCAGTCAGGACTACACAATTCCCAATATCAAGGCTAGTTTCCCTCAAGAATTGCACAACTCTTTAAGGCAAGCACAGAACTGTCAAATACCAAGTCAAGAGATCGGCTTGTGGGTTAGAAAATGAACCAAGTGAGCAAACACAAGCCAATATGAAAGGAATAAATCTCAATCAAAGCACAAGTACTTGGATCAGTGTGAGATGAGTTGTTGTGGTTTATGAGGGAGGCTCCAAAATCAAGGCATAGGAAAAAATTTGGAGGGTGGTTCTAGCTGCTACAATAGGTCACTACTATTTTTGAACAATTTCATTAGTACTTTCCACATTTCGAGCCAAGTTTCTTTCCTGTGGAGTTTGAGACCATGTGATCTCATACTCCTTTCAATATTATTATCCTCACCTTAACTACATCGTACTTCCACTGAGCAAGGTTTTGGGCATCAGATGATTGTGGTTTTAGAACATCTGTCTTAATGTAATCTAGCAAGCCATTTTCATCTAATATAGCCTCCATGTGATCCTTTCATGTGATGATATTAGACGTTCCTTCCGAGGCATACTCTAGCCTCAACCCATAGAAGGTCATCTTCTCAACTCTGAAGAGATCTTGCTACACTGAACCACAAATTCGATGCTCCTAATAAACAACTTTGAAATTATTGTTCTACTATGAATCCTACTCTGATACAATGTAGAAATTATGGTGTACATTTTCAATTTCTCATCAAGTTTCAATAAAAATCACATGACACAAACCTACTCTACTACTTTGTAGAAGTTAATTCACAATTTAGAACAAAAATTTCAGGCATACAATAAGAAATAACACACATGCACGCACTATTTTCCTCGGGAAACAAATCTTCTAAAAAACCCCTTTGCATGTTTGCATTAATTTGATGAATATATATGCATTACAATTTCTTTGCTCAACTGAGAACAACCTTCAAGTGAATAACCTATCTCTATGCTCACTGAGAAGCTCTGACCCGTACTTAGTCAGTTTATACCTTTGCTTGAGCCCTTATTTCCTTGCACAATTCTTGAGGAAATAGCCCCCTATTATTTAGGAAATCCTCCAAAATGCTTGTGCAATTACTCAAGGTTGATCACCTGACTAATGCAATAATCTATACACTCAATATAGTATATAATTAATTGTACACTTCCTTGGAATCTCCACCACATATGGGGAACTCGAATTCTCTGCATGCATGAGCTAATTTATTTGCATGCATCAGTTAACTGGATTACCTCTGAGTTAGACTCTTGTCCCACTACTCAACTGACCATGCACTAATTCTACTGAATGTTGGAACTAGTTTAACTGAATACAACTAAAATTAACTGAACTGGATTGTTATAAATTAGCAATCATGCATGCTTAATCAAAATCTATCTCCTCTAACTCTAATTTATTGAGTAAATTGAGTGACAAGATCAATGTCACACAAGTTAACTACATCCAAGTTTTCTGTTGATGTGGAAATTCAAATTTTCTCAATTTAATAAAGGAATAATCAAATTCAAACTTTCTTGTTGCATTTTTCAACATATTGGAGGCTGCTTCTTGGTAGCAAAGAGCTCATTTGTAACAAGATTATTTTTTGGAGGCATTTTGGCCTATTTTAATTGTGATTTTGTGGAGAATAATAAAAGAGGCCATTGAATTGAAGGTCAGACTTGGAGACATAGTCCACATTAGATGAACTCCATTATCAGTTGGTTTTTTCTTTATTTTCTTCTAGTCTTGATCTTCTGCATTTCATTAAATTGTAGCTTCATTTAAATTTTTTCATTCTTGATTTAAGTTAATTTTTGGTTTAAGTTTTATCATTCACCTTTGAGCACTTTTACAAGCCAAGTCACTGTAAAATATCCTATATCAAGTTTAGATCAAGGATGGACAAATATTCTACTATGCAAATGCATATAAATGAATTTCAGGAATGGTTGGGTCGAGGGATTAAAAATATTAGGAGAGATGTTTATATGTGTGTGTGTGTGTGTGTGTGTGTGTGTGTGTGTGTGTACAAATATCTTATGCATGCATTTTAGGCCTTCCCACGGATTTGTAAAATCTCAGAATGGATTGCTTGATAGGCCAAAAACATATTTTCATATGTTATGGATTTGGAGATCCAAGCAAAGGCTCTATTAAATTTACATATAAAAAAAATGATTTCGTCAAGCACACGGGAGTTGAAAACCCTAGGCCCCAAAGGATATTAGGCCTTGAGCCTCATATACCATGTGGTTAGGCACCATTACCAAAGGAAAGAGGGATTTGGTTTCAGAGTTGTTGATCACCCTATATAATTTTCACCATTGAATGATCGCATAGGTTTGATTTGTGTTAAATTAGTTGAGAACTTAACAAAAATTTCTAAGTATAAAAGACTTACAAAACAGGCTCAAAATCGCCTATGGGGCCCATAATGTCAAGGGACAGGTCAATCAGCTAGGTCAGGAGTTAGGCCAATTGAGGCTTGGTGCATAATCGATCCTGAAAGAAATTCAATTTGACCTCCAGGTCAGGCGTCAAGAGGTCAAGTTGATCAACCAGGTCAAGATTGGGGCCCTAGCTAGATTCAATTTTTGTGGTGTCATGAGGAAGGGCCTACCTCTTAATATGGAGGTATAAATGCCTTCCACATAGATCTTTTATGTGAGAAATTACATGGATGCCCATGTGGGTGATGACATGGATACCCATGTGGGCACCACGTGGGGTCCATGTAGATGCCATGTGGCAGTTCAAAGTGACATAGCACTATCTAATATGCTAATCTTTGAATGGCCATATATTTTGATCCAGGAGTTTGGTTGGGAAAAATTTTATACCGTTGGAAAGGTCTCACAAGAGGAATGCAATGAAGTCATTGATTTTAAATTTTGGCGAAGTTGAAAAAGAAATGAAAATTCTAAATTTCTATAATAGGACAGGTCATCCTAGTAACTTCCCTCTTTCAACCTTAGTAGGATGATTGGTGGTAAAGGGGTGTGTTACAAAGTGGTATCCAAGCTCTAGTTTCAAGCATTGGACTTGAAAAGGCTCACATATGTACTATAGATAAATGTTTGACATGATCAATCTGTTAGATTTCCTTTCTGCTAATAGATGTGTGATGGTGTTGAAAATTCTAATTGTTATATATATAGTTTCATGGAACTATTGATGGAATATTATTTATGTGATAATTGAAATTTGGTGTTTCAAATCAATATAGACCAAGGTGATGAGAAATAGTGTTATTTTTCTTTGTGTCCTTATTTTTTAGGATCTATGTGTGTGTAAAAGCATATTTACAGACATCAAGACACAGTAAGAAGGATAAATAATGAGTTGTAGATTTGAACAGTATGGTGTAAAGAGAACCCAACAAGGCCCTGAAGAAGAGTCAATTGGGAATATGAAAAAAGAGGACAATCCTGAATTGATGAACACTCCTAGAAGCCTAAGAGCTGAAATAAGAAGTTGCAAGGAAAATAATGAAAAGATTGTTAAAGAGAAAGCATAAGTTAATGCAATATTATTACAGACTCTATTAGACTTGAAAAGACAGAGGCAACAAGATATTGGTACGAGCTATCAAGGTAAGTATAAACCTAAGAATAGTTCACTAGATATCCAGAAGAATGAGTTGGATAACAAGAAGGAAAAAGGAAGTAAATCAAGAAAGAGGCATAGACATATAGAAGGAGGAACAATCATACTCTGTACACCAAAAATAGAATCAAGCAGCCCTGACAGATCATCAAGCCATGAATACCGGAGACATTATATTCAAAGGAAGAGTAGGAGGATTCCCATGTAAGAAGAATTCAAGAAAGTAAATCCCCTACATGTGATAGAGAATTAAAAAGCATAGAAGATGCACAGGCTTGTCTCTTTGGAATAAATAAGTACTTTAGATTGCATGACTATTTTGAGAACATGAAGGTCAAGGTGGTTATATTCAACTTAAAGGGAAAAGCTAATATATGGTGGGAAGATTTCAAGAACATACAAGGCATCAAAGAGACGTATCTAACATGGAGGAAGTTTGAAAAGTACTTCTACGAAAAGTACCTATCCGAGAAATATTATGATAGTAGATCTAAGGAAATATATGAACGCAAATTTGGGCAGATGACACCTAGGAGTATCCCAGAAAATTCGTGGAACTACTAATTTATGTACCTTATATCAAGGATGATAAAACTAAGATCTAAAGGTATTTTAGCAGTCTACCACAATAATATTGTGGCATGATATAATTAGATGAAAATAAGACTCTAGAGGAAGTTATTTACAATACCAAGCATTATTATGAATAGTATAAGCATAAGACTGAGATCCAGACTAACTGGAAGAAGAAAGGAAAATGATGGCAGAGAACATCAAGATATAAGCAAGGGGAAAAGGATAGAAATTTTAATAAATTCCCCATAAGTGGACATCAATAAATTTCAACAATCAAGAGAAATGCACCTCAGAAATCAATGAATGAACAGGGTGAAAGATCTAGGAAACGGAGCATGCAATGTTGGGAATATGGAAAAATCCACTTGTGAAAAAAATTCCTCTATTACAAAATATGTTTGATATTGGATAATCCAATGCTCCCCATCTATTTCATGAAATTTTCTTAACTTTTTGGATGGTGTTGTCATTGGTGTCAACAATGGGGTTTGACTGGGTTTTATTTTTACTAAAACACTAGTTATTGATGTTGATTTCTTAATGAATGCTTCCTAGTAATTATCATATTACATCTATTTGGTAGCTACATTGATGGATGCTTGAAAACCCAAGTCCTAGGGTTTGGGTTCCCTAGAGTAATGGTGTACCCCAACTTTGTCTAGGGTTTTTTAAGGGTCAAAATATTGATTTTGACTTGGAGATCCACGTCATTATATTCTTCTCATTAATATCTTTCTATTGATATGTGGTATGCCCCGAACAACATCCTAATTTGAGAGATATTCACTTTTGAAGTCAGTGGCCCTAGTCTCTAGGCTAAAACCTCAAGAGATGGTGACTTGGCACACCTCCATTGGTTTTGGGCATTCAAATTAATCACTAGGGGTATTATTGACACAATAATGTCTTAAGAAAATGCATCAATCCAATAGGCACCTATATAACTCCTAAGTACAATCGAAAGCCTAATCTATACCTTAGTAAACTCTTCCTTGGGGATTAAGAAACTATTAAATAGCATTTAATTAACACTCATTAAGAATTTACTAAAGCTTGAAGCCTCTCCAACATATATCCAGGTGAATCCTTTCCAAACACTACAAAACTACACCTAAATCCCTCTCTAGAACGCTATTAAAACATACCCAATACCTAAATGGGTTACTTAGGAATAAAAGAAATTATTTAAAGTGATAAAATAACATTAATAAAAATAAAAATAAAGTGTTACCCTAATGTCTATCTCTTAAGAGCCCCTAACTAGCCCAATCTAATTCTATAAAAATGACTTATACTATCCTCCAAAACAATAACATTATTAATAGAATACATCATCTGAAATTTTTGGTTTTCTTTAAGGATATCTAAGGCAGAAACAATTCACACTTTCCGAGGTACATGCACAACATTTTAGGGTAGCACAGTTAGCTTGAAATCTTCTCATAGCTTGGACTCTACCTCGACATGTTAAGGTAAGTTATTTTGTTGACTTTGTTATCTCCTATTCGATGTTTGGTTGGGAAATTTCTTGTATATGCAAACCTTTATTAATATTGGAATTATACCCCTTTTCTTGTGCGCTTCTTTGAGAGAAGTCTCTTTGTATTTTGGAAGAGTAAGTACGTTAAAATCAAACTTGAAGTATCCTACGCATTTGGACTTGTAGTAGACTAGGCATCTTTTGTTGCAAATTATGGCCCTCATCTATGAATAGGACAAAAAAATGTTTAGGTCTCTCTTGATGTTTATCCATTCCAGACCTACATAAGAATTTCAAAAAAAAGAAGTTTCAGAAGTAGTCTTAAGGTGTGGTTTATTTTTTTCTATTCCAATTGTGCTTAAGGTATGGTTAAGGCTTGTAACAATAACTTGATTGGAATTTAATCTTTGAATTGACAATGAGACTTCTACATTTGAAGATGCACAAAACTACAACACAACCTAATGAACTTAATTTAAGTTTAGTTCTCTTACAATTGCCAATATATGACATTGTTTCTCACTAGAAGATAGTGATATTAAGAGGTTCATCATTTGAGTATCAGTATCATGCACTATGCCAATTATTGGCTTCAAATTTTATTGAAGTAACTAGTGTGCATCTTGATGATAAACCTCTCATTGCAATTCAGGTAAAATGACAAATACTTACCTTATGTGACCCTAAAATAGTGCAAATAGTAATATTGTGACATATAAATTGACCTTAAGCATCACACAATAATATTGATGACTTGAATTTTGTATTGTCTTTGGAAAAGAAATTTATAATTTCTACGAGATAGTGATCCACTTACCAACCTGAACAATCCTATGAGCACATACAATTACATTGGAATGACATGGTTAGTTTGCCTTGACTTGATACATTGTATTGACTTACCATTAACTTAACAATCAATTTATATTTGTGGTTGCCTAGTGAAATAGTGACATAACAATGAAAAACATGTGTGTTTGTGTGTGCTTATTAATTCAATGTGACAATTCTATATTTGTAAGATTGGATAACAATCTAACTTGTTAGAGTTGAACAACATTCCTCTCTACCTAGTAGTTAAGCATATGTAACGTTAATATTGTTTATTGTATAATGAGTTAACATTGAATATTTGACAAAATAGACTTGTATATTTGGAGATGCACAACAATCTTGTAACTGACCTATTATAACAATGACAGAGTGACAACTGAATTTTACTCCTTGACTTGACATGTTGTAAAAGATATAACGATTACTTAACATTGATATGTAACTTAAGACTTGACTGTTGTTATATACCTAGGGGGGATAACATGGGGTACAAAGGGAGGTACTCAAGGTAATAATGTAATAATGGGATGGGCCATAGTAATAAATAAGGTGGTTAACACATATCATGTAAGGGACCACAAGTAGTTAATAATAATGTAATGGGCCCATGGTATTAGTCGATGGTATGAGGGAACCATGCTAATGATCCATGGTATTGTATGTATGAGGCCTATATAGAGGCTAGAGACTCCACATGGAGTGTGTCAAGAAATATAGTCAATGAATTATTGTATGAACAGGCATATGGCTTGTGGAGTGTTCTCCTTCCTTAAGGCGTGAATGTATGGTGTTTCCCTACCTTAAGGGTTTGATCAATAAAGAATCATTTCTATCTATTTCAATCTTGTTATTCTTGGGTTTATTTATATTTTCATATGTTTTCGGGTTAGATCTACAACAAGTGGTATCAGAGCTATATTTCTGGGTTAGACCTATAACAAGTGGTATCAGAGCCTATTTCATAGACCATCCACTAATACCATGGGCCTATTACATTATTACTAACTACTTGTGGTCCCTTACATGATATGGGTTAACCACCTTATTTATTACTATGGCCCATCCCATTATTACATTATTACCTTGGGTACCTCCCTTGGTACCCTATATTATCCCCCCTAGGCATATAACATAGGTTTATAGGTTTATTTCTATTGTCTTATAGCCATGGTGTGATGGGGTTCTCTTATTTTGGTTGAGCTAGATTTTTGGATGGATTCGAAGATGAATCAGGTGGTCTCAGGATTAATCACAAGGCCTAGGAATCCTTAGGTGGGACATACGGTAAATCCTAGTTGTGAGTACCCTTGATTGGGCCTAGGAATCCCTTGACCAGTAATGGCGGGATACACGGTAAATCTGAGAGGTGGATATGAACAAATTCCCCGTAGTTTAGGTGGATATATTAGGAGGCATCCATGCTTGTTTATGGCCAAGGGATCCAGTGGGATTGTGGTAAACCCTAGTTGTATTGATGAGGGTTTCGAGCCTAGGAATCCCTTGGTGGATATACAGTGTTACAGGATAAAACACCCTAGGGTCTAGGTTGAAAACCCTAACAGATTGAAGAGCATACACCAACAAGAAGAAAGCAAACAAGGAGTCCTAATGTTTAAACTACTAAAGTGGGATGAAGAGAGAGTACCCATATGTCCTACGTTTGAAGATGTTCTCGTAGGGTTCAAACCCTCTGCTTCCTCTAATGCTTCAAAACCTGCAACACATTCCTGAAAAGCATATATACTAGTAGTAATTCGAAGCATGTTCAATATATGAATGTTATATAATATACACATATGGATATAAAACATGAAATCATACATAATTAGATCAAACATGCATTAAATCATAAAGATCATAACATCAAGAACAGGACAGAGCTTATTTATTGATGTCCACAAAGAAATCTTGAAGAATACAACCTGATTCGACCATGGCTCCAAGCAAAACCTTCCTCTGAATCCGTCCAACCCAAGCCTCAACTATCCACTTTCAAATGCATACACATAAATGTCATATAAAGGAGATGTACATATCTATGAGGAAACAAGGGTTTCCTACACATAGGAGTGCAGGAGGAACAGGGATAAATTAGACTTGATCAGGGACCAATTGGATATAATATCAATATCCTATCTTTCTCCCCCTTAGGCCTTCCCATGAGGTGTATGTATACCACCTCAAAATCGTTGTTTCAGTTAGGATACAGTTAGGCCACGGGCTCCTGTAGGTGGGCTGCTAATGTAAACTGTAAACCCCGCTCATAAAATAGGGATTTTATATTTTTTTTTATATTTCAAATTATATACGTGGGTTGGGTATAGATGGACCCGTGTGTGTACGCGTGTTTTGAAGGGCAGAGTCGTGTATGGAATTTAAGATAATGTTTTTTAGTAAAAGGACCAAGTCTGAAGGGAAAGGCTTGCCCAAGGCCATGACTTAGAGCATCAAGTATACAAGGGTGGTAAATTATTCTATAACAATGGTAAAGACAAAGGAAGCCTTGATTGGTTCTATTGTGAGTCCCACATTCATGCTTAGAATATGGCACGAGGTGATTGGATGAAAGAAAAATTTGGTTCAGCCCAATTTATGGTCGGGTGATTCCTCAAAGTCCCTAACTTGGTTGGATTATGAATACATTAATAAGAACTCCTTTTCCTCTGGCATTTCATGTGTAAATGTATTTGTTAATATGTGGTTTTTATGGTTGTTCTACTCTTGTTATTCTGTTGGTTATAAGCATGGATCATGACAGAATTTGGTTATGGATCTCATCATGATTTGATTAGTATAAGAAATATGAATGAATATATGACCTAATAGATGATAATGTAGTTATTTTAATGAGGCATCAATTCTTCTTAATGATTCTTAGATAAGTATGAAACCCCTACACTCTGATATGTGGCTATGACCTATAGATTACATGTTTGTGATATGTTTGACGAAACATTTTTCATGGCTATTAGGGTTCGGATAAATTTCTTGTACCAATGTTTATGTTAGTTGCTTTAATTCATTGTTATTTATCATTTATGGGAGTTTCATGAAGTTTTGGGCAAAGGCCTCAGACCTAACCCTGAAAAGGTGGCACAGAATCTGGGGTCATTGGCTCAGAACTACCTAAAAAAGGCCACAGTCGCATGCATGCCTTCTTGTGGGAGAAACTGAAGGATCTCAATCACATGCATGGCTTGTCATGGGAGCAACTAGGGGTCTATCTCAACAAAATGAAAATTTGTCTCAACAGTTGGGCACCTGGAAGGGTTGGTTGTCTCCTAAAGGTTTTGTAGCCCCTAAGAAAGGTTAGGTTGGTTTTGTTTCATTTGTTATACTTCCTTATATGTACTTGGGGAGTTGAATCACATCATAGTAACTCTTTATCACATGTTTACCCCAGTGGACCGGTTAGATTGGGTAAATGTGGAGGAGGGTGTTACAATCTTCAACTGAGCCAATTCTTGATCTTTCCTTTCAATAACATGCAAGTGTTCCTTTTTCTATTCCTTGAACTTGTTGATTTCATTAAGAGCTACATCAATTTTTCCTTTCTCTTGGGAAATATCTTCCTAAAATATTCCTTTCAACAATTTCCTTCTTTCTTCTGCTTCTACTTGTATATTTAGAAGAGTGGGCTTTTTTGCTTCTCTTTTAAGAACCTATTTTCTCCTTCTGCCTTTCATTTTCCTTTATAAGCTTACTAATTTCTACAAAAGATGCATCTAATTCTTTTTATTTTTTATCAATTTCATATACGTACCTTTAACCAAATTTCGTTAGTTTCTTTTCCAGGTCTTTCTCTTTCCTTTCTGCTTCCTACACTTGGAGTGTCAAAAGAGAAACTTCTTCCTTGAGTGTGCAATTTTCCTTCTCTTTGTCTTTCCATTCTTTGAAGATATTAATTAATTTTTCTTCCTTGCCCTCTTATGCATCTTCTTCATCATCATTCTTTGATTATTTGATATGAGGATCCGCGTGATTATTAGCATATTTATCTTGACCTGTATGTTTTTGACCTTCATAGAGATATTGAAGTTTCCCCAAATATGTTTGGCGGATAAGTATTAACCAAATTTCGCTTTTACGGTGTCTGACATATTACTAAGAACTACATTCATATTGTATCTTCTATATTCTTCAGTAGACATGTCTCCAGAGGCAATGAAGTGCCATACATAATATCCTTGAGCTGTCAAATAAGCTTCCATTCATTTTTCCATAACACAAAACTTAATTCACTGAACATAGGAATTGGACCAACCTGTTTCTCTTCATCAATGGTCATAGAATCTGAAACTATGTCAATACCCAGAAGTTCCTTTGATTCCTTTGAATTCTTGGTGGATTTCTTTTTTGATCTTCCCATTTGCACTCTTAGATCTTCCTTCCAGCTATTAAGCTACAACTGAAGGAATATGCATTAATACCAATTGCTAGAAATACTGAGATGGGGGTGAATCAATATTTATTATCAATTAGTATATTTTTAATTCCAGGAAACATTAACTGTTATTAGCGTCAAATAAATATAAACATCATCAACACCATTCAATAATGCATAATAACTAGAGATAGTAGACATAGATATTTTTAGGTGGATACCCCTAAGGGACAAAAACCACCAAACGCTTCTTAATATTTTTCTTTCAAATATTTACATCAAGTTTTTAGTTGCAACTGAAGGAGGCTCCAACCCCCTAAATTGCAGGCCCCAACCTATAGGACACTCGAATGCCCGTGTTTACTAATTGAAACTAGGAGGATGCTCCAATGTCCTAGTTTACAGGTTCCAACCTAAAGGTGCTCCAACACCCTCTGTACCAGTTGCAACTGGATGAATGCTCCAATGTCCTGTGCAGAATCCAACCTGCCCTAGAACCACCCTACCACCCTGAAATTTTCTCATGCTCCAACCTGAAGGAGACTCCACTCTCCTACATTGCACCACCCTGCCCCCTGATTAGTCAACAAACCATGTTTCACAATTTTCATACTAGATCCACTTCTCCTCTTAATCAATAAAAAAAAACTGCAACATAAAATTTGTCAATGAAATCTGCTTTTGCTCAATATACATATCAAACCCTAGTTTTCAATGCCAACACAGTAGTTCAACTTTTGCGGTTGAAACCTAGCTTCACAATTGTAACCGATACTACTTGTTATATAAATATATATCTATTAATAATGCTTAGCAATAGAGGTTCCAATTCATACAATAATTTGCATTGTTTGTGTTCTAGATTCACAATCCTATAAAATTTCCATTGTTTTCATTGTTGACTTGTGCCCCCAAGCACAAACCTAGGTGCTACCAATATGACCTATGTCCAATTGTAGGTTGTATCCTTGATGAAATTTGGATCGTAGGATGTCAAAACAATATGCTACAACAAAATATTAGTTGCTCATACCAACATCCTCAACTATTGTAAATGCTTTTGATCTTAATGCTTTTCTCCATCCTTAATTTGGATTAGTAGTGCTCTCAAAATTAAACCAATCATTCTACAAATTAACTAGTGTTATCCAATTCACAATTTGGGTCCAAAATATATGCATTCTATAAATTGATTCTTTTAGGAATCTTGCAAATGACCATCCACATTTGTTAAGTATGAAACAAAATGACCCATTTTAAAAACAAAAGTACAATAAGGATTTTCATCTTCCCGCAAGGGCCTACTATGCTCATAATATACATTGCAATATATAATATGCTTATACATGCCTTTAAAAATCGAAACACATAGGAAATCCCAATATACGGGCCTTTGAAAAACCCATGGAAAAGAACGTGACAATAGGTGCCAGCAGTTGAATTGGTAATGAATTATTTATAGATGTCCCTGTATTATCATCCGCACAAAATTATATGTGTGTGTTTTCTTGAGAGTGTAGAATGCACAAGCATGCTCCATAATTCACCTTCATATTTCTGAGTGAAATGACAGTAGGGATTGCTCGGATATTTTGTACAAGACAAAGCCACAACAATTCAAGGTTGAATGGTTTAAGCATGTTATCTCAGTTTTGCTTCATAGTTTTAACTTCAGCATTGTAATTTTTTATTATTTAAAAAAAAATTAGGGGCCGACAGTTGGATTGTCAACGCCAATTTGGAAATGTTTAATAAAGGCATTGACAATTGTATTTTCAATGCTAGTTTTTAAAATATGGAATAAAAGCGTTGACAATTGGATTATCACCGCTAATTGTAAAATTTAAATTTTTTATGTCAAAATCAAAGAGCTAATAGATCATGCGTCAGCAAAGGAGCGGACTCTTGATCAAGTGAGTGTTGGCTAAACAAATGGTGACATGTCGTTTCATGATTTCACATTGGAATATTTTCGCCACCGGAGGATCATGGTAAACTAGTGGTGTAATTAATTACTTTTATGTATGATTGATTTACTATCATGTTTAATCTCAAGTGTTTTTGGATGGTGGAAGTTATATTGTACAGGGTTAATCCAAACATAATGACACAAATTCAGGAGTCAAAGGGAAAATGTGCCAAAGCATGTTTTTCTTTCACTTGACAAAAAATTGCTTTTTAGACTGTTTTTTCCTGTAAAAGGCAGTAACTTCAGGCACGATTTTCGAACAAATAGGAATGTATTTTTGAAAACCAAAAGAGGTTTTTGTTAGTAATGGAACCATTAACAAAAACATCTCTCATATTTTTCACATCTATCGTTTTTTTGGATATTAAAATAGATCTTTGAAGCTGACAAGAAAGGATGAGAGCCGCTGTGGAGGATCGCGCCTAGCCCTAGCTGTTGCTACAGCACCCAGTGAGAAGCAACCCCTGCTGCGCCTCAGCAGCCTGGATATTGAGGTTAGATAAACAGGCATCGGAAGGAGAATATGCAGCTCCAACAGGCATCTTTGCCCCAATCCGTAGCGGCCCACAGTGGCCATTTGTTGTTGAGGCCTGAGCAATATGGATCCATCAGAGGATGAAGATCATCATTCAGATCATCAACAAGAAACTGAAGTAGCAGCAAAAGCCTTTGCCTCCCTTATCTCTGCAATGGGACCGGCAAAGAATAGACCATCAGTCTCAAATTTTGATAAAATAATGGAAGAAATACCAGAAATATCTCTTCCTCCTGCACTACCAAGAAAAGCAGCACTCTCCCTGGCAGAAAGAGGATTAGTAGGGCAGTTTACTAGGTTGTGGCCATCACCCAAGATTGTTCAAAGGTGGGTAGAAAGAAACTAGGTTGCATCAATAAATGGGAAGATCTCAATCAGGTTCTGTGGTAGAGGGTACTTCATATTCCATTTCGAAACTAAAAAGAACCGAGATCTGATATTCAGAAACAGTCTGTATTTTATGGATACAAGGGGACTGTATTTAAATAGATGGACACTAGATTTTGACCCAGAAATGGATGTCCCAAATGATGTACCTATATGGGTAAGACTACGCACCTTCCCCTTCACTGTTGGGGAGACAATTCAGTAAAAGCAATAGGAAATGCGGTCTAAAAATACATAGACAGATGCGAGCTAAAAGAAAACATGCATGCATGTGCCCGAATTTGTGTAGAAGTGGATCTAGGGAAAGGACTCCCAGAAGCTATAAAAATCAAAGTGGACCAGTGGACGCACATACAGCAGCTGGACTATGAACAAATCCCCTTTAAATGCAAGGTATGTCATGAATACGGTCATTTTGCAAATAGATGTACAAAAAAATAAAGAAAATGAAAGCGAAAGAATGAGGATCTGGAAAATAAATGGAAACAGGTCAAACGAAAGAAGACAGCTAACAAACAACAAGCTCTGGCCTCTTCCCAGTCCACAATGTCCACTGAAGCCCTCCAGTCGCCAAAATCCGACTTTGTCAGCCATAATCCCTTTGATCCATTGCTCCCTTCATCCCCACCATCCCCTGGACCCAAATCTAGATCCAGATCTAGAACCCCTCGCTCTCCCAACCCCCCTCAGTCTCCCCATTCCCCTAGAGGATCAACTCCCCTCTCCCCTCCCCCCTCAGTAGATCAAATATTAACCAGGAAACAAGAAAAGGAAGCATTTCCAAATGCAGAAAACCAAAAAAAAGTTGGAAGAAAGACAAATAAAGAACTAAGGGATGAAGCAATAGAAAAGGAAATGGCTCTAGGAACGCAGCAACCCAAGGATACGTATCTAGGGAAAAACACAGGAAATATGGAAGAAAACTAGCACAAGGGGAAAGGAACCATGCACCACCCAATAAGTAAATAATGATAATAGGCTCCTGGAATTGCAAAGGAATCGGGACATCTTTTAAATAAAATGCAACAAGATACATTCTGGCAAAAGAAAACCCGGATATCCTTATGATCTAGGAGACAAAAGCAAACAACCAGGAATCTCAAAAAAAAAAAAAATCAAACATTATGAAGGGGAAGCAATCCAGGCTGCAAGAGCATCAGGGGGCATTTGTACAATCTAGAAAAAATGAATATGGGAATTAATTCAAGAAAAACAGACCAGCATTGGATAATAACGGATTTAAGGCAGCTGACAAAAGAGAGATACAGGGTCATAAATATATATGGCCCCTATCGCTATAAGGAAAAAGAACAGCGTTGAGCAACACTGAAGGAAGCATTACAAGAAACACAAGCCGGGAAAATAATTCTAGGAGGGGATTTTAATATGGTCAGAAGTATAGAGGAAAAGTTTGGAGGAAACTATCAAGTGGATCCATCCAGGAACTCTTTAGAAGAAATAATGGAGCAGCACAGCTTTCTGGACATACCTCCAAATAATGGAAAATACACCTAGAGCAACAAGAGGGTAGGTAAAAGTAACATAAAATAAAGGTTGGATAGAATACTAATCCAAGAAAACATAGCAGTAGTGTACAGCTCCATCAAATCAAAAATAATTCACACTACATTTTTTTATCATAAACCGGTTGCAATGGTACTGGGCAAAATGGAAAATCAAGTCCTCTCCCTTTCAGGTACAACTCAACCTGGGACAACAACACAGAAATTAGCAAATTAGTCAAATTAGCATGGGAACCAAGAATAACAGGATCACCACAGTACATTTGTGAGGCAAAATTAAAAAAATGTAAGATCAGGGTTAAAGGATTGGGCAAGATTAAATGAAATTAAGAAAAAAAAGAGCTACAATAGAAAATGGACAGCATACAGGCTAAAAAAGAATGTAAAGAAGAAGGCAAGCAAGATTATCTAAAAGAGAAAGAAATCTTTCGGGAAATCTACAGAGAGAACAGGAAAGAAGAGGAAGAGGTCAGACTGAAATCAAGAAGCCTATGGCTCAAGGCAGGGGTCAAGAACACCTCTTTTTTTCACAACAACATGAAAATCAGAAGAGCAAGAAACCAGATAGAAAAAATACAAGTGGAAAACCAAGAAGTCAAAGGGGCGGAAGAAATAAAAAAAGCAACATACAAGCACTTCAAAAGTCTACTTTCAGCTATAAAAGAAACAGCTAATTATGAAGACATTTTGCAGCATACAAAGAAGAAAATCAAAAGAGAACAAAACAAGGATATGTGCAAGGATTTAACAGAAGAAGAGATAGTGGAGGCAATTTGGAATCTGCAACCGGACAAAGCACCCGGGCTGGACGAATTTGCAATAGCCTTCTATAGAAATCATTGGCATACTATCAGAAAGGATTTTCTAAGAATGGCGAAGAATGTCTTCAAAAAAAAAGAAAATGGGAAGCAACACAAAATCCTCATATCTTGATTTGGTCCCAAAGGAAGCAAACCCCTCCACCTTCAACAGGTTATGCCCCATATCCTTGTGCAACTCTTCTTATAAGATAATAACAAAAATAGTGTCAAATAGAATCAAGAAAGTGTTGCCCCTAATCATCTCAGAAAATAAAGGAGGGTTTGTCCCAAACAGAAAAATCATTGACAATGTTCTAATAGTTTAGGAAGTTGTCCACTCTAGTATTCTAAAGCAAAAAAAAGGTATGATAATCAAACTGGATATGGCTAATGCCTTCGACAAAGTCAGCCACCCTTATTTAATGACAATGCTTCAGAAACTGGGCTTCTCAAAAGAAATAACATAAGTTATACAAAAATGCATATCTACTCCCTGGATCGGCCCCCTCATTAATGGAAGACCCAGTGAATTTTTCCAAAGCACTAGAGGTCTCAGGCAAGGTTTCCTGTTGTCCCCATTCCTCTACATAATAATGGTAGAGACACTAAGCAAAGCATTGGAAACTCAAAGGAAAGAAAGAACAACCACAGGGCTGAGAATTGCAAAAGGAATAAAAACCATAAACCATTCCTTATTTGTGGATGATACATTGTTGCTGGGAGGAGCATCAACAATAATAGAAAGAAGATTCAAAAAAAATCTTGATGCATTTCTACAGGTGTTAGGTGGCCTTTTAAATAATACAAAATGCAAGATTTATGTTTGGAATACTCCGCCAAGAACCATGCAAAGGATCTCACAAATCCTAGAAATTCCAGCACAAGAAAACTGGAATCACTTCTTTTACTTGGGATTACCAATAGAAAAAGAGAACATGAAGGCAGAAATATGGACAAAACAAATTGATAAAATGTAGGACAGGATTAAGAATTGGGGGATGATGTGGCTAAATATGGCTGGAAGGGTGATATTAATTAAAGCCCTCCTTGCTGCACTACCAATCTACCAATATGCAATAATCATGGCACCAACAAGCGCTCAAAAACAAATGGAGTTAATTATAAGAATTTTTTTATGGCAGGCTGGGAAGCAGGAAAACAAAAATTTCAGCTTGGTCAAGGGGGAACAAGTAGTGCAACCATATGAATAAGGAGGCCTATCCATTTGGTTACCAAGGCTTTTGAACACAGCTCTGGGAATGAAAATCACTTGGAGACTGATAACAGGTAAAGAGAGTTGGTGGAAAAAATCCCTCATGAACAAATACATGGATGGTTCCAAGGAAAAATTGTTAAATGGAAACATTCCTATAAGAAAAAGCACCCAAGTATGGAAGCTAGTTTAAAAAGTCATCTCTATAATGAGCAGCCACATATCCAAAATCCCAGGCAATGGGAAAAATACATCAATTTGGGAAGACGGAATCATGAGAAAAGACCCATTACAAGAGTATACGGAACTAGAAGGCATTAAAGAGTGGATGAAAGGAAAACACTTTAACACTTTACACTCAATCTCCGTGTGGAATCAACAGGAATGGCAAGAATGGAAAATTCCAGCACTCCTTGCAAATCTGGAAGGATAATGGAACAAAATTCAACAGCACTTAAAAGGGGTAACACCAATCCATTATGATGAGGAAGATAATTACCTCTAGGATCAAAGTAATGGGCAATATACAGTTAAAACTGGGTATAAAATTCTCCAAGGCCAAGCCAATCAACAAGATTGGGATGCTTGGAAAATTGTATGGAAATCTGAAAGTTTGCCTAAAATAAAACTTTTCATTTGGACTCTATTAAAAGGAAAGATCTTGACTAGCGAAAATTTAAAAAAAAAAAGGATTCCAAGGGCCATCACGATGCCCATTATGTTAGCAGGTTGAAGAAAGCATTCAAAACCTATTTCAGGAGTGTAAATTCTCAAGAGAATGCTAGGAGCAGCTTATGAGCCCATTGAAAGTGTATATAGACTATGGAAAACCATTGTCGGAGTTCCTCAAAGCACTAGAGAAAGCCTATCCATATGCAACAAAGAAGAAAGTCACAATTATAAGAATATGGAGATGCATCCCAACAGTTCTATGTTGGCAAATCTGGCTGACTCAAAATAAGTGCATTTTCAAAAATCAAAATCCAAGAATTGGGAAAACATTATCCAAGACCTAGGGACTAACCTCTGAAATCCTCAATGAAAAAGGAACTACAGAAACGGATTATAGTATACTCCAACAAGAAGAAAGAGATTGGCTCAGCGAAGCCATAATAAACAACAATGGAAAAAAGGGACAAAGAAAAGAAAACTCAGGGAAGAACTGGAAATTAAGAATGACTGAAGAGGAAATTGAAAGCTGGAAAAAATTCCAAAATAGACACTATCTACAATTTGATGGTGCCTCCAAAAATAATCTAGGGAAGGCAGGAGCAAGGGGAATAATTCTTGATCTGAATGGGAAAGAAATTGTTACTCATGAATGAGGATTAGGGCAAATTTCAAATAACAAGGCTGAAGCCTATAGCTTGTTGATGGGGATAAAATTGATTAGAAAAAGAGGAATACAAAACCCAGTAATCTTAAGAGATTTAGCCATAATAATCGAGACAATGATCAGAACAAAAAGCCCAAGCAATGAATTTATGAGTAGAATCATCAAAAGGATCAGAAGGAATTTAGAAGACTATGGCAATGTAACCTTCAAAGATATATTGAGAATACACAACCAGCAAGCAGATTATCATGCAAATCAAGCAGTGGAAAAGAAGGAAGGAAGAGTACGGGAGAACAAAGAAGAATACTACCCTGCAGTGCCATAAGCTCAAATTAAAGATGATAAGATTAAGGTTCTGGAAAATCAAGGCACAAAGCAAGAAATATAAGGAAAAAAAATAAAAAAAATAAAAAAACAAAAAACACAGGACATCAAAGGACACACAACGCAAAAGAAAATCGGAAAAGCATGGGTAGGCAGAGGAAAAATCATGGCAACCAAGAGCTTCACATGAGCAATGTCAGAGAAGACAATCTTGATCACAAGGTAAATGAGATTGCATATCTATGTTCAAAAGAAAATCGATGCATTCAGGATGGCCACATTCAAGTGGCTGTCAAGTGCATCGTATGGGGTGTCGCTGCAGTTATAAGAATATTGGTAAGCCAAAAAAATTCAAGAAAACTTTCATTAGCAGAGCATTCATTGTTGAGAGCAAATGAATTTCCCCGCATCTCTATATCGCTCGATCTCTACGATTAACTCCCAGACATCTGTTTCAAGTCGCTCAGTCCAGCCTCCCCTCAATGCAATCACTCTCTGTCTTACTTCATCCCCTCATAACCCCCAGACTTGCTATATAGCTTTCTGCACTCTGTCAATCCTCAAGCCACCTTACAGTATCCCCTGCAACTCATGCTACCCTTCAATCTCTCCAAGTCAGGAAGCTCTTCTCAGCTCTAGCCCTCTGATCACTTCCTATCTTCAACTAGGAGCAAACTACGTGCTAGGTGATATCTTCAATAGCAAAACTCAGATCCAAGGTAACAACATCGTATTATTTCGTTGTTTTTATTCACAGTTACAATTTGACATTGGCTTTAGGACTGATAAAAATTTCAATGCAGTTTCGTTTCATGGTTATCGGCCTCATAGACCCCATCTGAGCTTCATTTCGACCTCTGATCCCCTCCATCCTCACTTCACTCTCTGCATTAACATCAAAATCCAACTCTCTGACCCAGAGGTCATAATCCGCTCCTCCCTTTTGCTACATAAGCAGAACATTTTCCCGCTCAATAATAGTCAGTGGGTTTCAAAAAATCCACAGCACTACAGAACCAACAAGGAACCTTTGAAGATCACTCAAATTGTTCAAAAGGAAGCCAAAAGAAGCAGATATAAAAGAAGGAATCAACCCAAGCAAAGAGAACATTCTCCAAGCAAAATTCATACAGCTGATAAACCAAATTAGAAAGGAAATATGTCTTGTAATCCGCTAGAAAAAGTTGAAAAGAACGAGAGTTGTCCGATGTGTCAGGCTAATAGATTTATGATAGGTCGCTTCATTCAAACTCTAAAAGATCTTAGATCTGAGATGAAGATAATAAATGTCCACAAGCAAAGCGAAATTAACAAACAAAGAGCAGAAATCGAAGAATTGAAGGATAAATGCAAGCACTTGGAGGATGTCATGGATTACATCAATTCACTGAACCAAAGTCAGCAGGGAGAGACCTCTACAAGGTACAGCAAGAAACGAGGCCAGCAGCCAAAAGAATTAGTGAACCAATTTTGGTGAACATCATGCAATCATCTCACTATGCTTTGTAAATTTTGTTTGTTACTTGGGCAGTTTGTTAGGCAATATGCTTTCATAATTTTTCAAAACTTCATAAACAAGGTCTCAAAGGCTGAGGTAGGGACTGCGCTCCCATTTTGTGCCTCCCTTGAGAATCTGCAATTTCTGGAATGTAATAGAGCTTAGTTCCTTTCCTTTTTTGTAATACAAAAGTAACCGAACTTGTTAAAAAAAAAAAAGAAAAAAAATGGATCTTTGAAGCCTATTGTTTAGGAATTCGCTAGACAAATAAATAAAGAAACAAATAATAATAATAATAATAAATAAAATAAAAATAAAAATAAAAACGCATGTACAGTTGTTGATGAGCCACCTCATCAATTCGACTTGGGCATCAAATCAACATATGGCAATAATATCCACATCCTCAGGAAACACCATAGTATTCAAATGCACAATTGTGGTTAACTATCAACTCCAACATTCGGTGGGGATTTCCTTCATCATTTTAACGCAGAAGATCACATTCGATATTTTAAGCACAATATCAGCAGACAAGTTCAACATGTGGAAACCAGTTGGCATGATTTTCAACAGATCTTCAGGTTGATACCTTGTAGTAGTTAAGTATGCCCAACAATCAAAGGAATGAGAACATGTGTGGCAATCAAACCTCGGATATCAAGGAACCAATTCCGGCTTTAGACGAACAACTCAAACAATTTGAGAGCCTTGGAGATTTATTTTAAATTATCATTTGTTTTTCATTATTATTATTATTACTGTTTCTAGAAACATAGAAACAGTTTGGGATATTATTTTAATTATTTAAGAAAGGCTATGTAATGTAACAAGGGTTGGGATTTTTTGGGAAAGACCTTCTTATGTACTTTGTGTGTGTTGTTAGTATTATTATACAACAATTTCTGTGAGCAATGGTAAAAAATCATGTTTTTATGACTCCCTGACTATTTTCTAAGTTTTATATGTTCTTCAATATTTGAATACCAAGTTGTTGAGTTGGAATTCATACCTGTGTGCTCCAAATTTGTTTATTCAAGTATTTACTACATGTTTTTCTCTAATTTATATATTTTGTTATTCTTGGATTTCTAAAACTTGTCAAAGGATTTGTTACTATCTTTCTTTTACTTATGTTCGCTCAATGAACCTGTGATTAACAGAAAACTGATTAGGTTAGACTCCATGCCCAATAGTGAAATTTCCTATAGTCCAACTAACCTTAGTTCTTCTCAATTAAATCTAGCCAATGATCTTAATGACCTGATGCTAAATTGACTGTGAGTGGTAGAGTTTTAAGGAGAGATCCCTCTTCATATTGAATGGCCAGCTTTCAATCTAAAGTGGTTAGACGTTACCTTATCTTTTTCCCTATACTATCGAGGTTTTTTCTAAGTGATAATAGAGTGGTCAGGTCACTCCTTGGAAATTGTCTCAGACATATAATAATATTTGGATTTTCTTGATAGTTAAATGATGCAATACCCACAAATATGTTTGACCTTTCGCAATCTCTTATTATGTGTCTTGTGCTCAAATTATAAAATAAAGATAATGACCATATCTTATTATCTGTACTTGCAGTTACAATGGGTTCTCAAGCTCACAGTTCAAAAACCATGTTGCAATTGATCTTGCTTGGGTCTACCATGCAAAGCTTCTATATTTTCTTCAATGCTTTACAAAAGTCAACTTGGCTAATATATATATATATATACACATGTATGTATTGTTGGTAATGCTAAGATATTCAGTGCAAACAATAGAGCTAATTGCAATGCTTCAGATGTTGGTTGAGAGGCTTCAACCTTAAGCCATACGCCTTCTGTAAAATGTTGGGTTGTGTTATTTGGGTTGAGTTAACGAATTGGGGTCTATGGATGCTTCGGAATGTATATATATGTATTGTAACATTGAAAAGAATATAATGAAAAAAATTTGTGTATATATGTTTTATGTTTTATACTCTCATCATTGTTTATTTTTTGTTTTTAGAATTCATATGAGTAATTTATGTATAGGGTTAAAACCTACATTTGGTATCAAAGTTGTTTTGGCTTCAAGGGGACACCTTTGCTGCTTAGGGGTTTTGCTCGAGCTAGTGGTAGACCTTGTTCAGTGGAAAATCTGCAGGATTGATTCTTATGGTGAAAGAAAATGGCGAGCAGTGAAAAAATAGAGATCGATAAATTTAATGGTTAGAGTTTTTAGTTGTGGAATCTCAAAATGGAGGATCTATTGGTGGATAAAGATCAGTGGATCGCAGTAGATCCGGGTACTAAACCAACAACCATGTCAGCTAAAGATTAGGCAAAGTTGGATCAGAAGGAAAAGAGCACAATACAATTGTGTGTCTCAGATTCATTATTTCTGAATGTATCAAGGGAAGCTTCGGTGAAGGCTTTGTGGAACAAGTTAGGGACTTTGTACCAATCTAAGCCTCTAGTAAATAAATTTTTCCTATGGAAAAAGTTGTATAACCTGAGGATGAAAGATGGAGACTTGGTAACAGAGAATATGAACGCCTTTAATATTGTGTTAATTCAGTTATTATCTATTGATATTAAAATTTTAGATGAATATAAGTGCATTAGTTTGTTGTGTTCTCTACCAGATTCATGGGATACTCTAGTTGTTGCAATAGGTTGCAACGCAACTGCCTTGTAGTTTGATGAAATAGTCTCATCCTTGTTGTCGGAGGAGATGAAATGGAAAAATATGGACGGAAAAATTGGTGATGCCTTGTGTGTATGAGGATGGTCCTAAAATAGAAACAAAAACAAGTCCTCAAGTGGGAGATCTAAATCTAGAGGGAGAGCTAAATCTCCAAGAAAACCTGTAAAGGTGTGATAGAAATGTGAAAAGGAAGGGCACTTCAAAAGGGACTATAAATCTAAAGCTCCTGAGAAAGGAAAGGAATCTAATGATGCTCCTTCTATAGAGGCGAAAACCACCTCAGATGAAGGTGGGGATGTGTACTTGGCTTCTTCTTCAAATACATATGCAAATCGTGAGGCATGGTTGATTGACTCAAGTGCATCCTTTGACTTCACTCCCCATAGAGAGTGGTTCTGCGAGTATGAGAAATATGATGGTGGTGATGTATTCTTAGTGGATGACAAGAAGGCTAAAATCATCGATCGTGGAAAAGTCAAGTTGAAGTTGCAAGGTGGAAGGATTAGAACACTTTCAGGTGCTCTGCATATTCTTGCATTCACCAGAAATCTGATTTTTGTAAGCAAGTTGGATGATGCAGATGTAAAAACGGTGTTCGAGAAAGATACCTGCAAGATGGTTCAGGGAGCACTAGTATTGATGCAGGGAGTTAAAATTGGAACTTCGTACAAGCTTCAGGGGTAGCATTGTTATTGATGGGTGCAATAGTTTTGTGGTTCCTGAAAGTGGAGCAGAAAATCTAGTGGTCTCTGGAGAAAATACCATGATATGGCATCAAAGGCTTAAACATATTGGAGAGAAGGGCCTTCGAATACTTCATGGTAATGGTATAGTAGAAAATATCTCTAATTTCTCTCTGGATTTTGATATCTAAGAAAATTGTGTATATGGGAAGCAGAATCGGGTGAATTTCCCCTCTGATGGTAAGAGGGCGAAACAGATATTAAAGCTTGTGCATAGTGATGTGTTTGGACCTGTGTTGGTTCTATCACTGGGAAATTTTTTTGTATTATGTATCATTTATAGATGACTTCTGAAGGAATACATCGATATATTTCCTCAGGAACAAATCTGAAGCCTTTGATAGGTTTAAATAATTTAAGGCTCTGGTGGAAAACCAGACAGAGAAGAAGATAAAGGTGCTAAGGACAAATAACGGTGGAGATTTTTGTAAGAAGGAATTTGAAGAATTCTGTAAGAAGTGTGGTATAGCATGGCAGAATACTACTCCATACACACCTGAGAAAAATGGAGTTGCAGAAAGAATGAATAAGACCTTGATGGAAAGGGCAAGAAGCATGCTAAGTGGTGTCGGGTTAGGACAGGAATTCTGGGCAGAGGCGGTGGAGACTGCATGTTACCTGGTCAAGAGATCACCTTCATTAGCATTGGAGGATAAGACTCCATAAGAGGTATGTACTGGTAAGAAACCTTTTCTTTCACATCATGAGGGTATTTCGATGTGATGCATATGTAAATGTTCCAAAGGAGAAAAGAAAAAAGTTGGATAGTAAATTTGAAATGTGCATCTTTATTTGGTATAAGGATGGTTTAAAAGGTTATAAGATTTGGAACCCAGAAACAAGGAAGGTTGTGTATGGCCTAGATATGGTGTTTATAGAGGTGAAAGATGTTATTATACATGAAGTCCTACCAAAGGAACCTAAGAAGATATATTTTGTGCTACGGGAGGAAGAATCAGACTCGGGGAATCAAAAGATGAAAAGCCACAAACTCTAGTTGTGAGAAGATCAGTTCAAGAAAGAAGGAAGCCAGAAAGGTATAGTCCATCTGCTTTCTGTTCAAATTTTTCTTTATCTATTACTGATGATGATCCCAGAACTCTGAGGGAAGCAGCGGATTCATAGGATGGAAAACTCTAGAAAGAGGCCATGGTTAATGAAATGGCATCTTTGCACAAAAATGAGGATTGGGATCTGGTGGAGTTGTCGGCTGGAAGGAAACCCATTGGCAGCAAATGGGTGTTCAAGAAGAATATTAATGCAGAAGGAAAGGTGGATATATACAAGCTCAGTTGGTAGAAAAAGGTTATTCCCAGGTGTCAGGAATTGATTTTGGTGATATTATTTCTCATGTTGCCAAGGTAGCTTCTATTAGATTACTTTTATCTATTGTTACTGCTTTTGATTTTGAGGTAGAACAGATGGATGTGAAGACAGAATTTCTTCATGGGGAACTGGAAGAAGAGATCTACATGAAGAAACCTGAAGGCTTTGTGGTGAAAGGTAAGAAAGAACTAGTATGCAAGTTAAAAAAGTCTTCGTATGGGTTTAAAAAGTCACCAAGGATGTTGTATCAAAAAATTGATACATTTATACGGGGACTTGGCTTCACCATAAGCAAAGCATATCACTATGTGTATTTTAAATTAATTGGTGACCATGTTATTTATCTGGTCTTGTATGTGGATGATATGTTGTTGGTTGGAAATGACAAAGAAATTATCCAAGATTTGAAGACCAATTTTCCTCAAAGCGACATGAAAGATCTTGGTTATTGCAACTATATTTTGGGCATGGAAATTAAATGAGATCAGCAAAGAGAAAGCTCTGGTAAAACCATAGGAAGTAGTTGAGACAATACTGCAGAGGTTTAATATGAAGGATAGTAAACCGGTGAAGGTTCCTATTCCTGTAGGTGTAAAGTTATCTGCTGAACAGTGTCCCAAGACACAAGAAGAGGAAGAGGACATGTCCGATGTTGCATATGCAAGTGAATTCAGTAGCCTGATGTATGCAATGGTTTGTACTAGACCAAACATTGCACATGCAGTAAGATTATTGAGCAGGTTTATGTCAAAACTAGGGAAGGAGCATTGGATAGCAATGAAGCGAGTTTTCAGGTATTTACGTGGCACTAGCGAATATGGTTTGTGCTTCCAAGGAAGACCATGATTGGATAGAGTTTTAGACATCTGTGGCTTTGTTGATGCAGACTAGGATGGAGATCTAGATCAGAGAAGATCTACATGTGGGTATGTGTTTAACCTATTTGGAGGTGCAGTCAATTGGATGAGTAAGAGACAGTCTATAGTGGCACTTTCAACTATAGAGGCAGAATACATGGAATCCACTCATGAAAGCAATGAAGAAGTTTGGATGCAGAGATTGTGTTCAAGTATGGGGTTAGTACAGCGAGCTATAAGGATAGACTGTGACAGCCAAAATGAAATTTTCTTAGAAAAGAACCCTGCTTATCATTCAAAGACAAAGCACATTGATGTTTAGTATCACTTTGTGAGGGATATGGTTTAGGATAAGAAGGTGTTGCTGGTAAAGGTGGGCACTTTGAAGAATACTGCAGATGCAGTGACAAAGTCTGTGAGCACAGAGAAGTTCTCTTGTTGTAGAGAAACAATGGACATTTCAGGGTTGGATCAATGACTAAGCACTCATGTGGCCCCTTGTGGAAAGAAAACAATAAGTGGGAGAATGTTGGGTTGTGTTATATTATTTCCATGACTACCCCATGCGCGGGGGGGGTCACAGGGGGGGCAGCAAACCTCCTTGTACATTGCGTCGGGAAGTGTCAGGGGGTCATAGGGGGTTGGCTGCCCCCCCTGTCGAGGTGTATGCAGGGGAACGGTAGGCCCCTTACACGGGTCTAGGTCAACACCCTGGGAAAAAAAATAGGACCCTATATTAGGTGGGCGGACCTACCTATGGTTTTGTGCATGGATTTCGCACATGGTTTTAGGCATGATGGTTTTTTGTCCACGGTATTTTGTAGATGCAGTCAAGGGAACTATGGTTATGTTCTAATCCATGGTTTATGGATTCGGGTTCATGGATGATTCGGCATGTATATATATGTATTGTAACATTGAAAGGAATATAACGAAAAATCAATCTAGTAGTCCCATTTTGGGATCCAGGGAAAATTTTGTGTATATATGTTTTATGTTTTATGCTCTCGACATTGTTTATTTTTTGTTTTTAGAATTCGTATGTAGGTAATTTCTATACAGGGTTAAAACCTACATGAAGTAGGAAATATATACTTCGGTCTTCAATTAAGCCACAGAGATATATGTTCTTTTACATAACTAGCAAATACAGACATCATTCTTCAATTAAGCCACAGGGATATATGTTCTTTTACAAAATTAGCAAATACAAACTTCGCTCTTTAATTAAGTCACAAAGATATATATGACAGACCTATTCTATGGTGTGTGATTTTCTAAATTCAAATATGTATGAAAACAACATAAAGTTCTACAAATTCGCACGTTTGTATTAATTGTTTTTGCCTTAATGTAGGGGCTTAATATCTCAGGAAAAATGATTCATTGACTCCCACAAAAATCCTACACAATGCCTAGATGTATCTTCTTCAAAAAACTTATTAGATCTACTCAATAGTTGTTATTTGAACCTCAAATTTTTCATTGCCTCTAGCCCTAATGAGGGCCGAAAATTACAGATGTGGCAGATTGAAACACTTGTGCAAATAAATATTTGCTCCACAAAAATACCACAATTCTTCTCTCTTCAATGTCCCACAAACCAAAAGAAAAATCAAAGAGAAACCATTTTGACTAAACCCTCATTTTTGATATGTCATTATCTCCATAGGGGCTGAGTTAAATCTCAAAGCACAGTTAGTCAAATGATATTCATTTTTGTACATAGTTGAGGATAGATTGAAGGTTGCTTTCTATAGGCAATGAAGGGTCTCTTTGAAGACCACTGAATTTCACATTTAGAGGAAGGATTTGAATTTTAAAATTCAAATTGTGGAGGAAAAATATTTTGAAGGTTTCTAAATTTTTAAATTTAAATTCCTTTTTAACTCCCAAAAACCCTTTTATGATTTTTTATTTTATAATAGTTTTGAAAACCCTTCCAAAGTGGTATTTTGCAAAAAGAATATTATTTGTTTTTTTTTAGGATAGGCTTGTTGCTTGTGCATATGCCTTGACCAAGGACATGCACCACCTCAACACGTTTTGGGGTTTTTACCCACAAGTTGGGGTCTTTAACTTCAAACAGAGATATCTCACAAACCATGAGGTCTCTTAGGGTGTGCCACATACCACCAGAAATAGCTCAATGAGGAGAATCCAATGATAAGGATATCCAAGGAAAATTCGGTGATAAACTTCTTCAAAAACCTCTGACAATTTCAAGGTATGATCATTGTCTAACCAAACCCTAAAACTAGGGTTAGGGTTTCTAGACATCCTTCGATTGGAGCTTCCAACTTGATGCAATCCATAAAAATATAAGAAAATTCACAACTAATGTTGGCATCAATTACCACACCATTTAACAAAATGAAGGCCATTATCACTTTGGGTCTTGCCTTGGTTATTCCCAGATATAATGCAAATTTCTATATCTACATGTTTGCTTCTAATTATTCAATTATTGTTGTGTTTATGCATAAAAATAATAAGGATGGTTGTTTCCCCATTACCTATTGTTGGGTCAAGAAAAATGTATGTTTTCTCCTTGGTAATCGCTTTATTTAGCACTAATCCTCACATGATTATCTATGTTTATAAATAAAAGTAGAGGAAATAATAGCTAAAGTCGAGTAAAATTAATCAGTAACAAATTAGACGAATCTAAGCAGGAAAAACTTATTTTACTATCTTTATGTGTAGAAGTCACAAGTTGAGCGATGGCTGCCCAATCGACAGAACGACAACATCTCACAATAGAATGTGACAGTGTAAGAGGCAAGGCAGGACAGCGGAAGACCGGGAAAACCAATGGCAATTTTATGACAAAATCAGATCAAGTATAGTGAAATCCTCAGGATCCCCTGATCCTGAGGATTTGCTTTTATCTATCTACTTTCTAAATGTAAATATAAGGCCGAAAGGCAAAACTGCACAAAGTTCAAAATTACACAATTTGTAATTATTATTTTTGACATTAAATACTATTATTTTGGATGCTTTAACTTGGTTACTTATATTAATGAAGAAAATGGTTGCGTTTAATCCATCTTTATATTATGAGTATCTCTTAGTGAAGACTTCTGGCGACTTTGTGCCCCGTCAAGAGAATATCTATTGCTTCCCCTGTGTCATAATCTTTGCTATTTCATTCTTGATTGCTTGTTAATGTTAAGTTAATATTACTTTTGATTATTGTAAGGATCACCGATTTAGTCTTTGTTTATTGTTCATTTGAGATTTAATTTGATCTATGTGTTATTTGCAAGTAATACTTTTAATTGAATCGGTTATGATAGTTCTAGCTCAGATCGTCGTTCCTTTCAAGTAATGTTATCATAGATTTCAAAGATAGAATTAATCACTTTATACTTCTCCAATCATTTGTTATTTAGAAAACGTTGATATCCCTGTATCGTTTGTTGTTCAATTCAGATTGTTGTTCGAGTCAGAATTGTTGTTCAATTCGGATTTATTGTTCAATCCAGGATTATTGTCCAATTTGAAATCGTTGTTCAATTCAAAATTGTTTTTAAATCCAGAATTGTTGTTCAAATCAAAATTGTTGTTCAATTCGGAATTGTTGCTTAATTAGGATTTGTTGTTTGATTACCATTGTTGTTAATTGTTACAGTTCTCTTTCATGAGTGAGCAAGTTAGCTTTAATTCTAGTTAAAACTACCAAGTGTGGTTCTTTACAAGTTGTATTCTGATCTACTTTGCTTCCATGATAGGTTAAGTAGAATTGTAGAGTGTGTTATGAATTTTTTTTAGAATTACTTCTTTCAAAGTTGATTGGATTGAGTTTGAAGAAGATAGTCATTAGCAATTGCAACGATTTGTTATTAGTTAACCTCTGAATTCACTGCATATATAGTGCTGACATTCTTGAAATAAAAAGACTTGCCTCAGGTTGACAATTAATGTATAATTAAGATTGCTTGTAAAAAGACATCTTAGTTCATCAACATTTTGGCGTCGTTGCCAGGGAGAGTGTTCTAAAGTGGTTTCCTTTTTATCTTGTTGTAAAAGAATTGTGTTTTAAAAATGGGAGGTAAGAACCTGCTTACCTAGCAAGTAAAGTGCTTGCTTACCAGCTCGCTTTTCTGTAAAAGCTTAGAGGTTAAATAGGAATTGGCTTTATAAATGACTAGGAAAAGAAAGATAGAAAAATAACCAAACCCCCCTCCAAAATCCACAAAGCCCAAGGGATTGGTGAACCGTGGGAGAACAACCTTTATAGACGAAATTGTGAGAAAATCAGAGTCTAAAGCATCAGTAGGATTCCGAGCTGTAACTGGAAAAAGTCCTACTATAATCCCTCAAGTAGCAGGCTCACCATCTGCAGCTCATGCTGAGATTGAAAGCCAAATTGGAGGATTTGAACAGAGTCTTCAAGCTACAATAAGCTTACATTTTGATCCTCTAGAAGAGGGAAAATCCTATAACTTAAGAGAAGGAGAAGGAGAAACCGGTGGAACTGTTAAGGCAGGACCTCAGCTATCTGAACAAGGGTCTTGGGTTGTTAATCCTCTGGTTACTCGAAAAACACCCGCTGAAATCCCTGAAGAGTATTGGCACATCTTTAACCAAATGGAAAACCAACAACGTCAAATTCAAGCCTCAACATTGGAATACCCCATAGTCGACGAAGTGGCCAATGCCCCCATGAAGGTTTATTTCTCTGTAAAGCCTCCCAACTTTTCATGGGATGATCACAGAAGATCTTGACACCTTCCTTTTTGAATTTAACATCCTCTGTAGAGGGTATGACTACACCACTAACCCCCAAAATCTAAAGCTATTCCCTTCTACTCTAAAAGGAGAAGCTTTAAAATGGTTCATGGGTCTAGGTAGGCATACTATTAATTCTTGGGACGATATGAAAATTGCCTTCCTCGCCAGATACTAGGACTTTTGTAAGACTAGGGAGCTACAAGATGAAATATTTAAGATGGTTGCAAAGGATAATGAAACTCTAGAAGAGTACGTCGAATGGTTTCATTATAAATTGCAGAGATCTCGACACACCACCCTACCAAAAGAAGTCCTAAGATCTATCTTAATTAAAGAAATGAAAGAAGAATGGTTAGAAACTCTAAGCTTAATGGGGAAAGGAGATATTTCTCAGGAAGATTATGATGAAATCATTTGCTTTTGTATCAGGTGTTTGTGAGGAAGCTCACGCACAGGAGCAGCAAGTCGAGATCCCATGAGCAGGGGAAGCAAGCCACACAATGGAGGAGTAACACGAAGGGAAATCAATAACCTCCTAGAATATTTCAAAATAGATATCCTGGGCACCCTCACGACGTAGCTGGACATCCTACAGGCTAAACAAAAACAAGCTTTAGAAGAAAAAAACTTGGTCATTTTCTGTCCACACTATTGGAAGAAGCACATCCAACGAGAGTGTCCACAAGACATGGTTCAAACATGCACTATCTGTACCAAGGATCATGTCATTGAACAGTGTCCATCACTCCCGAGGTTGAAAGCAGTGTTCAAGGAAGTAGAAGATGAGACAGAGCCAGTATATCTAATGAACCAGAGTCGACACTGGTAGGCCAAACCTCCAGGTATGTCACAAGATGCATCCCAGTTCTTTCCTTCTTCATAGTTTAATTAGCAACAGAACCCTGGGGCAGCATGGCAAGGCCAATCACCCTACTCGAATTGGCAACCTCATCCATTCCCTATGAGACCATGATCAACTCAATCCTTTCCGGGTAATGGCTAGCCAAATTCTCCTTTTACTCCTATTTGGCAAGGCAATCCCTATCAATCCCAGTGGTCTGCCTCCACTTTTCAAAACCTGAATTGGTCTAAAAATTGGCAGCGACCTTTAGGAATATCCAACACTCCTATGGGGACAAGTCCTCAACCTCAACCCACATTGTCAGCTCCTTATCCATTACAGCAAAATTCCTAGCCTCTTCTGCGCCCTCAACTTCCAGCCCAACCGAATCCAAATCCCAATAACATACCGGTCCAGCTGGTGAAAATTGTAGAAATCTCAGACTATGAGATTGAGAAAAAAGAATGTAATGAACTTAGATTGAGGTCAGGACATATCATCACCCCTGAGGAAAATAGGGATCAACGATCAATTGAGATTGAAACACCACTTGTACATATACCAATGCCTGTAATTGATGCTGAAATGAAATGAGGAGAAGAGACAGATCAGCAGAAAGATCCTGATGAACTCATAGTCACTTCTCGCCCATTCCCCGAAAGGTTAGTGATACCTAAGCCAATTTTGTACCTAGATTTTGATCTTGTAGGGGAACTAAAAATTATTTGTATAAAAATTCTGCTCCTCCGGGCCATTCAGGACATTCCCATCTACGGTAAAACAATTAAAGAGTTATGTGTAAAGAATCCTGTGAGGAAAGCAAAAACTTAACCCAACATTCATGTTTTAAAAATTTTATCTGATTTACTCTTGGAGGAGGAAACTTCGGTAGAGTATGAAGATCCTGGAAATCCCATTGTGACAGTTCAGATATATGGCCGCTCTTTTCCCAATACGCTAGTTGATCTGGGTGAAACCATTAATATTTTAACAGCAAAAACCTGTCAAGCACTCAGTATTACAGCCTTGGAACAAACTACCACCTTACTAGAACTTGTTGATCGTTCAGTGGTAAGGCCAAGAGGAACTCTACAAGATATCACGGTCTCTATTGATTCATGGGAATATCCAATAGATTTTCTTGTTATAAACCTGAAGAGTCAATTGGATGGGCACCCTCTGATACTAGGCCAACCTTAGCTGGCGACAGCTGATGCATATATAGGTTGCCGGAAGGGAAGCATGACAATTGTAAAGGGGGATGCTGTAAAAAATCTTGTTTTATATCCCCCTGCCATACCAAGTCTGCGCATTGTAAAAATATGTAAACAACCACCAACATACCTGGAAGAAATCATTCGTTCACCACTCACAGTAGCAGAGGCACTAGAATTCAAATATCAGACTGAAGATGACGTTATCAACAATTTCATCAATTAGCCAGCTGATGCAAGCAATGAAAAGTGTCAACTACTGAAAGCAATCCTTGATAATGAAGCATCGGAAGATCCCTTGAAGGACACTGATGATCAGCACATCCAGACGATTATTGTTCATAACAGCAAGCCGATGGAAATTGAACCAAGCTAAGTTTTAAACATTAATGATAGCTTGGACAGTGATCAGCAGCAACAGCTCATTCATATCCTGCAAAAATATAAAGGGGCTTTTGCCTGGGATTATTCCGATATGAAGGGTATAGACCCACAACTATGTACTAATCACATATATACCGAGAAGGATGCTCGACTTATCCGGCAACCTCGGCAAAGATTGAATCCTCACCTTAAGGATATTGTGAAAGAATAATTATAGAAGTTGTTGGATGTGAATTTCATTTATCCTATTTTGTATAGCAAATGGGTCTCTCCATTAGTGGTTGTCCCCAAGAAAAATGGAAAATGGCGTATCTGTGTAGATTACTGGGAACTAAACAAGGCAACACAGAAAGATCATTTCCCTCTTCCATTTATCGATCAAGTCCTAGATAACTTGGCAGGGAAGCAATTATTTTCCTTCCTAGACGGCTTTAGTGGCTACAATCAGATTCCGGTCAACCATGAAGACCAAGATAAAACAACCTTCACCTGTCCATGGGGTACGTTCGCTTATAGAGTGTTACCATTCGTCTTATGCAATGCCCCAACCATGTTTCAAAGAGCTATACTTAGCATCTTTGCTAACTTGATAAATGAAGGACTTGAGGTATATATGGATGACTTTACTCCAAATGGGGATGACTTTGATCAAGCACTGCAAACATTAGAAAAGGTTTTAAAATGATGCATTGCTACGAGGTTATGTTTAAGCAATGTCAAGTGTCACATGATGATGACCGAAGGTGTAATCTTGGGACATTATATTTCTAAAGCAGGGATACAGGTAGACCCAACAAAAATTCAGGTATATCTTTTACTGCCTGCTCCCTTTACTCTAACATAGGTACGTAGTTTCCTAGGATATGCAAGCTATTATCACAGGTTTATTAAAAAAAAATCACAAATTGTTGCACCTTTATATGCTTTAAGTAGAAATGTTGATTTCAAAGGGTCTGACAAATGTCACACAGCTTTTATAGGTTTAAAGAAGCTATTCTCAACGGCACTAGTATTACGTGGACCAAACTAGGAGCTTCCTTTTCACATGTCCATGGACGCATCAAATGTAGCTATATGCGTTGTCCTCGGTCAGGAAGAGGACAAGAAGCCTTATGCTATATATTATATTAGCAAAAATATTACTCCTACAGAACTTAATTATACAGTAATAGAAAAAGAATACTTAGTCATTATTTATGCAATTTACAAATTTAGACATTGCATAACTTGCTACCAATTTTTTATGTATATTGATCACTTTGCCATTCGGTATTTAGCTAACAAACCTATCAAAAATGGTCAAGTGACTCGTTGGCTATTGCTTTTGTAGGAATTTGACATTACCATTAAGGATCGTCCGAGGAAGGAAAACCCAGTGGCTGATTTTCTGTCTCGAATCCCAAAGGTAAATGATCCACTAGCAGTGGACGACCAATTCCAGATGAACATTTGTTTGTCGTGACGGTCAAGACACCATGGTACATAGATGTGGAAAATTATTTGGCATTGGGGAAATTTCCCATGCATTTGACAACAAGGGAGAGGAAACAGATCATTCAGCGCAACGCCCGATTCTCTTGGATTAGCGAATATCTTTTTCACACAGGGTCTGACATGTGTATGTGCAGATGCATTCGCAAGGATGAGATTTATGACATCCTGAAAACTTGCCATGACTACCCCAGCAGAGGTCACTTTGCGGATCGAGGGACAGGGCATAAGGTACTATAGATGGGCTATTATTGGCCCACTATTTTTAAAGATGATAAGAAATATGCTCAGGTTTGTGATAGCTGCCAAAGGATGGGCCGACCTGGCCAATATGATGAAATGTCGTTGCAACCCCAACTAGTCATAGAACCCTTCGAACGATGGGTGTTGGACTTGGTTGGCCCATTCCATCTGCCATCGAATCAGAAAGCCTACATATTGGTTTCCTCATATTATGTGACGAAATGGGTGGAAATAGTAGATTTACCAAGAGCGACAGAGGAAGCTATGATTAACTTCATCTTTGGGCTATTCATGCAGTATGGTTTACCGTGGGAAGTGATAACAGATGGGGGAGGGCAATTCGTAGGAAACAAGATCACTACCATTCTCAGAAACCATCACATTACGTATAGGATCACTTCCCCGTATCACCCGCAGGCGAACGGGCAGGTCGAAAGCACCAATAAGGTCATTGAAGAGATTCTGATCAAAACAGTCTCAACACATCGGTGAGACTTGGCTGCTAGACTTCCAGAGGAATTTTGGGCCTATCTCACGACTTGGAGGAATACTACTGGATACTCTTCGTACGAGCTCGTGTTCAGGAAAAGAACCTATTTTTCTGATTGAATTTGAAATAAAGACTCTAAGAACGGCTCAGGTAGTGGGGTTGCATTTAACAGAAGCCCAAACCAAGTGATTGCAACAAATCAACGAACTAGATGAAGCTCGACTGCTAGCTTTGCAATGGACTGCAATTATTCAACAACAAAGAGCAAAGTGGCACAACAAACTCATCAAAGAGAAGACATTTCAAAAAGGGGATTGGGCACTCCTTTACAAATTTAGATTCGAGGTCTTTCTAGGCAAGTTGCAAACAAGATGGCTCAGCCCTTATGAGATTCAAGAAGTACATAACAATGTCACTCTTACTTTGACTACCATTGACGGGACTGTCCACTATTTTAAGGTGAATGGGAATCGAGTATGTCTCTACCACAAACCAGTCACCAAGGAGTCTTTCTGCCAGCAGGTACATGAGGACCCCTCCATGCAAATCTTAGCTACAAAGAGTGATGACCCTGCAACTTTTCTTTCAAAAAATTGAGATTTTAAAAAAAAAAAATTGTAAATAATGTATATATTATTTTTGATTGATTATAAATCATTTAGGTACCCCCATGTAAATATTAGGATTTTTCTTGTTTTTAGTGCTTGGTAAGTGTTATTCAATCGATTGAATGATTGTTGTTCAATTAATTAAACAGCACTTATGTTTATGTGTGTGTCGTTGTTCAGTTGATCGAACAATTGTTGTTCAATCTATTGAACAGCACTTAGTCGATTGAACAATTGTTGTTCAATCTATTGAACAACACTTATTTTTATGTGTGGAAATTGTTGTTTAATCGATTGAACATCAATTTTTCGTTTTTGATTTTGTTGTTCAAATGATTGAACGATTTTTGTTCAATCGATTGAACAAAACTTTTGTGTTCTTGTCGACATTTTCTATTCAAACGATTGAACAATTATTGTTCAAATGACTGAACAGCACTTTCTATGTTTTAATTTTTACATTTTCGTTGTTCAAATGATTGAACGAGTTCAATCGATTGAACAACACTTTTTGGTGTTTTATTTTTTAATTTTTGTTGTTCAAACGATTGAACGATTGTTGTTCAATCGATTGAACAACACTTTTGCGTTTTTCTTTACTGATATTGGTTGTTCAAACAATGGAATGTTTGTTGTTCAATTGATTGAACAACACTTTTGTGCTTGTTATTTTTTAACTTTTGTTGTTCAAATGAGTGAAAAATTGTTGTTCAATCAATTGAACAGCGCTCTTGAGTTTTATTTTCAATTTATTTGTTGTTCATATGATTGAACGATTGTTGTTCAATCAATTGAACAACACTTTTGCATTTTTTTTTATTGATATTTGTCGTTCAAACAATTGAACGATTGTTGTTCAATCATTTGAACAACAATCTTGCGTGTTTTCCTTTCGATTTTTGTTGTTCAATCAATTGAAAAATTGTTGTTCAATCGACTGAATGATTGTTGTTCAATCAATTGAACAGCAGTTTTGCTTTATTTCGATTTTTTTTGTTCAAATGATTGAATGATTACCAATCAATCAATTGAACAGCACTTTTATGTTTATTTTAGGACGAATTGTGATTTCTTTTATTTGTTTCATTGTCAATCATTGTGCCATCTCCTTTTTCTTTTATGTTTTGAATACACAACATCTGAGTGGATTTGTGCCTAACATAAAGAAAAATAGTAATATCAACACTATTATGATTTATGAAGCCTCTTTATGGTTATATTATCCAAAAGATGATATGGTGCATCTCTATAATGACTGGCTAGACATCTTTTTTGGACATGTCATAAAATAATTCATTATTTCAAACCATGTTGGCTTATTTCCCACACTTTCAAATGGACAAATCCCTTCAAAATGATGGGATGGGAGTAAGAGTATAACCTTTCTTTGGCATCTTTTTACTTCTTACACCATCCCTGACTCTTAAGGAGAAAATGAGCCTACCTATTTTTATAAAAACATCAAAAAATGAGAAAATAAAAATAAAGAAATATGCAAATGCAATGAATGTTGTCTTAAAGAGGATAGGGGGTCTCATCATGAGCCAATCTACCATGATCATAAATATGTAGCAAGTGACATTCCATTTTTGGCTACCCAACCAAGGTAATGACCTTCTTGAAGATTACAAACTGTCAAAAGGACAGGGGATCTCATTACGAGCTAGTCTAATCATTTTGTTATATCTTAGGGAATGGCACTATGATCATCTAGTCACCATGCCAACATAGTGGTCTCTTTATGGTGGAAAAAGAAGAATTAGCTACATATTAAAAGGAGGACTCTGGCTGATTTGTGCGGTTAAAAAGCAACCCTGTCGAGGATATGAACGCCTGCTGGCAGCAGTGGCTCTGCTTATGGTATTGGAGTATTATCTTACACTATCAAATGCTCTCTATTCTATTGCCACCTATGGATTCATTTCTAAGAAAATTTCTTATTTGAACAGCACTCTTACAAGCCAATATGCATGGTAACTTATGTCACATATTTATTATGTTATATATTTGTCCAACCAATTCATGGCAGTCATTACTGCTTACCGCCAATTATGCATCCATCACTAATACCGCTTGGGGTGAACATCTTTTCACATCATAATGTAGATATTTGTTTTTATCTTTTTCGACCATTTTTACCTCTGATACGTGTCTTGCTTTAATTGTTTGGTCATAAACTGCGTCGCTTTTCTGGATTGGTTGTCTGCATTTATGAATCCTCAATTCATGTGCTTGCTTTTCACATGCTTGGCGGGCGTGGACATCCTTTTTCCCATTGGAGGGGGAATGGTTTTTTTGTGAACAACGTGTGAAACAGCTATGGATAATTGAATGCTAATTATTAAGTTGATTTTCGGGTAAAGGTTGCATGATGATTGGATATGCGTAATAATTAGCAAGGTATTTCTGATTGGAGAAACAATTGTGACCATTATGGATAATGTGAATTAATTATGGGCCTGCATCAAAAATGGTTGATGAGACAAATGACTTCACTGTATATGTTGTTAATTCCTAAATCAACGTCATTTTTCCTGTTAATTGCTTTAACAATCTTTGATGTTGTTCTAATTTGCGAAAGAGCAGGAGAAGTCCATGCGGGAGAACCAGTCATGGGAAAATAGTAGCCATGGGAGGTAGAGCTATCCGAAATGAGCCCTCAGTACTCAAGGTATCAGACCAGGCTCATGCAATTCTCGAGCGTGCAGGATGGCTGCAATATCTGAATAAATTGTAGGTATTTCATGAAGAAATGATACTCAAATTCCTGCATAATGGAGGCACCACGATAAGAGGAAGGGATATAACAGTCTCTGAAGCAGTCATAGCCAAAGTCACTGGACTTCCGGCTGAGAGAATAGAGTGGATAGAAAAGCACGTCCTTCTGCACAATGCGGTTGCAGTGTTCCAGGACCCGGATGAGCAATTAGCACAAAAAGGGAAAGGGATTCACCCTTCAGCGTTAAGATAGCCTTGGCAGGAATTGGCAATAATCATGCAATGGTACATCACATGCAATGGTCACCAGGATGTTGTAAAGCCCCGTCAACTCAAATTGTTAGCCATCCTAAAATAGAAAATTTCAGTTAATTTGTCGTTTTATTTGAATTCTCTATTGCATGATGTTGCTCGACGAGTTAGGAAAGCTAAGGACCCATGCACTGTCATCAGTCATCATGGACTGATTAAATTTCTTATCGCACATGAACTGGCCCAGCAGCATTTAACCTAGGACAATATTGTAAATCCTACTCTGGCCCCACCTCCAGAAAACCCAGTAGCAGAATAGCAAGGGCCTAGAACCCCAGGTCCAAGAAGGACACGGAAGTGGAAAAATTCCTCTATGCATTTGAATCCAGCAAAACGCAAACACTCTGTGTGGGTGAAGTCCCAGCGGCATACCCAAATGCAGACAAATGAGTTCGGCCCATCACTCACACCACCTCCAAGTCCGCATAATACCCCTTTGTAAGACTATGAAGAAGAGGTGGCTAGGGTATTGGAAAACATTGGGATGTTTGGCAAGGGAAAAGAATAATCTGAGAATGTTGAAGGGAAAAATTGTACCCCCAACCAGTCTGCCTCTACTGATAGCCCTGGTTGTGATCAAACCCTACCATTTACTGATTTCTTGGAAGAACATAGGGAACCAGTCCCTTCTGTGTAAAAACCCCTTGAAGCTGAGATGCATGAAGAGGAAGTTATTAGAGAAGAAAATCAAACAGCAGATATCGGTCTAGTGGACCCCCCAGCTGAAGAAAATCCTGCAGATGAGACCCTGGGAGATGAAAATCAACCATGTAATACTATTTTTTCTAAGTCCCCTGAGGACGAGGCCTACCGAGAAGAAAAACCAGAGAATGCTAACTGCTCAGGAGACAACATTGTATTGGAGTCTCCTGAGAGAAAAAATTATGTCGAAAAAGAATTAGAAGGTGAAGCTCCATCAAGAGATACAGTTCTAGTTGAAACCCTCCTTGATGCTGACACAATGCCACCCAATCATGAACCTGAGGAAAATGTAGCTGCACCACCGCCATTTGGAAGTCCTAGAATAAAGAAGTCCTACAAGGATAGGCTCAAAAAAATGCTAAAAAATATATAGAAAACAAAAGCGAATAATTGGGTAGCTAAGACAGTAGTTAAAAGAGGCCATTAGAGCTGGGAATTTGAAAGTAGAAAAAGAGACCACAGGAACACAGGCAGAACATTATTCTGGAAAGGATGTTGAAACCCAAATTGAGGTTCTTTTGGTTTGTTCAAAGGAAACTCAAACATAGCCATGTCTTGTAGAGGACACTGAAATGCACACTGAAGACACTTGTGTTTGTACGCAGGAGACCCAAATGAACTACCCTATTTTGAACATTGTTGTTCAAACTGATGTTGAAGAAAGCATCCCAATTGATTGTTTCATAACTCAAGAAGCAGTCGAGGTTGTTGTCCAAACTAAGCCTATAGAGACACAAGATAATGATGCCCAAACAGAGGAGACACCTACTTATATTCCCTTAGTAAGGGAGGCATTTATTAGCAGACTACAAAATGAACTACTAAAGGTTCAACAGGAATTAACCCAGCACAAGGAGGAGGTAGTGCCCCTAAGGATACATCAAGAATTAAAGAAAAAGTTTGAGGCACTCACAGAAAACGAGGATGAGACCTTTACTTAGTACAAGGTTGAACAGAAAAAGGTTGAGAAAGCATGGGACAAATTACAGAAGGTTAAAGAACAGTTGGAAATTGTCTGCTCTCTTTATTCAGACACCCTGTCATGCAAAGCGCCTGCTACAAATTATGCCCTATTCCTCCTAGAAAGATACCTCCTGTTGAAAGTCAAAGCTATTAAGGTTGGGAAGTCTGTGGAAATCAAAACTACCCCAGACTTTGTCAAGTTCTTAAGAGAATAGGATGAGAAGGTACAGCGCCTCCTCTATGAACTTGATATGCACAATTTCTTTTTGGAAGATGACAGAGATAGTGACCCTGGCCCCTTTATAGGGGATGTACAACTCCAGGCATTTCTCTCTTTTGCTACTAATCAACTCAAGTGGACCAAGGCTCACAATACTTTTAGAAAGTGTGAAGAAGGAATCGACCTACGGGTGAGAGGGGAACTTACCAAACCCCTGCATCTCTCAGTCAGACACAAGCAATTCATGAAGCGAGATGTTGTGGGCCAATTGGGGCCATTTCACATAGATATTATACAAGCTGGAAAGGAGTGCTTCCAAGAGATTAAGGAGGAAGCCTTGTCTGCAGTTGGACAAAGGTGGGAAGTCTCCAGCATTACTGTTAGAAACCGAGAACCATTTGGATACCGGAGCTTTAAAGTTGCCTCCTCTCGTTTCCATAATTACAGTAACATGATCTTAACCATGGGATCTGAATGGATAGGATGTCGATATAGAACTCCAATCATATGGTATCCTCCAGAGAAGTATCGTTGTGACTACACCTTGAAGGATTAAGACGTTAACCAGGATTTTTCTACACTAAAAAAGAAAAATAGCTTTATAAGATGGTATCCTACATATTCCCTAACTCAGCTACACCTAAACTATTTAATTGCATGAGGTCATGCAACAAGGTAAGCTGGGGAGTATGTTGGGTCAAGAAAAATGTAAGTTTTCTCCTTGGTAATCACTTTATTTAGCACTCATCCTCACATGATTATCTTTGTTTATGAATAAAAGTAGAGGAAATAATAGCTAAAGTCGAGTAAAAGTAATCAGTAGACGAATCTAAGCAGGAAAAACTAGTTTTTACTATCTTTATGTGCAGAAGACATGAATTAAGCAATGGTTGGCCAATCGACAGAATAGCAGCATCTCAAAATGGAAAGCGTCAGCATCAGAGGCAAGGCAGGACAGTGGAAGACCAGGCAAACCAATGGCTATTTTATGATAGAATCAAATCAAGTATAGCGAAATCCTCAGGATCCCCTGATCCTGAGGATTCGCTTTTATCTATTTACTTTCTAAATGTAATATATAAGGCCGAAAGGCAAAACTACATAGAGTTCAAAATTACACAATTTGTAATTATTCTTTTTGACATATAACATTGTTATTTTGGATGTTGTAACTTGGTTACTTATATTAATGAAGAATACTTATATTAATGAAGAAAGGTTGTGTTTAATCCATCTTTCTATTTTGAGTATCTCTTAGTGGAGACTTCTAGCGACTTTGGGCCTAGTCAAGAGAAGATCTATTGTTTCACCTGTGTCATAATATTTTCTATTTCATTCTTGATTGCTTGTTAATGTTAAGTTAATATTACTTTTAATTATTGTAAGGATTGTCAATTCAGTTTGTGCTCGTTGTTCATTTGAGATTTAGATTGATCTGTGCGTTATATGCGAGTAATAATTTTAATTGAATCTGTTATGATAGTTCTAGCTCAAATCGTCGTTCCTTTCAAGTAACGTTATCATAGATTTTAGAGATAGAATTAATCTCTTTATGCTTCTCCATTCATTTTCTATTTAGATAACATTTAATATTCCTGTATGGTTTGTTGTTCAATTCAGAATTGATGTTCGATTTGAAATTGTTGCTCAATTCAGATTTGTTGTTCAATCCGGGATTGTTATTCAATTCGGAATTGTTGTTCAATTCAAAATTGTTGTTCAATCTAGAACTGTTATTCAAATCGGAATTGTTGTTCAATTCAGATTTGTTTTTCAATTTGGAATTGTTGCTTAATTAGGATTTGTTGTTCGATTACCATTATTGTTAATCGTTACAGTTCTCTTTCATGAGTGAGCAAGTTAGCTTTAATTCTAGTTGAAACTGCCAAGTGTGATTCTTTACAAGTTTATTCAGATCTAATTTACCTCCATGATAGGTTAAGTAGAATTGCAGAGTGTATTATGAATTTCTTTCAGAATTACTTCTTTCAAAGTTGACTGGATTGAGTTTGAAGAAGATAGTCATTAGAAATTGCGACGATTTGTTATTAGTTAACCTTTGAATTCACTACATATATAATGCTGACACTCTTGAAATTAAAAAACAAACAAACAAACAAACAAACAAAGCAAAAAAAACTTGTCTCGAGTTGACAATTAATGTCGGAATTAAAATTGTTTGTAAAAAGACATCTTAGTGCACCAACGCCTATATGAGCACTAGATTGAGTAATCATTGAATTAAACTATCTTATTCTTGAGAAACATGGTTATGATTTGGTCAAGGTTATTAAAAAGTTTAGGTCATAAATTCTCAAGAGCTGCACCTTGGCAATTATTCCCCATCCTACAGTAATATTAATGTTCAGCTAGAAAAATTATGAGCAAAAAAGTGGAAACTAGTTGACTGTGATTCAAGAGTGTGAATCAGACATTAATTAATAGTTAAATTTCAAGCCCTTTGCAAGCTGACAATCAAATCTCATGATGTTATTAATGAGAAAGGATAGGAAAATGAAGCCTCTATGTATTACACTGTCCAATTTTTCCTAATATTCACTAATTCATGGTATCATTATTTAAATTTGTATTTACGGCATGGAAGAATAGTTGAGCACTTGATTCTTAAAAGAAAAAGAACAGTAATACTCAAAATTTATTCATAGACAATAGTAGGAGGTGTTATTTTCAAAACAAAACAAAAAAATATGATTGATTCTTGTTGAGATTTTTTAAACAACAAGACACCTACAATGCCTTAATTGTGTTACATGATGGACCTTCTAGTGGATGTTTTTCATGTTACATCACATCCCATAAAATCCTTAAACCATGATTTACTAGATGACACTACTTAAGGACACAAATGTTTGTGCACATATGCAACACTTTCCACATTTTCACTATGGTTAAAAAAAATGCATTTACTTACTTCTAGTAACATGGACTAGCCTTTTAAGCGGTGGACCAAATATTTTATTATCCTATTAAATCCTAAATATTCCTTTGGTTATAATTATATCCTAATGGCCACCAATTATTGCACTTAATGCATGTAATTTATTTCTACAAAAACCACTTATGCTAAGGTGGTCATTTAATCAGGGGTTGTTGAAGCGTGGTCGAGAGTTCGGCAGGCTCACCCTACTATTCTTGCCCCACGAGGATGCGCAAGCAGGCTCGACCACTATATTTACCACCCACCCAATCCTCGGAGGCGGAGGTTACCCTCACCATATGAATAGTGAACATTTGACAATGTAAAATATTTCAATTTTATTGATCTAAAAACTTTTTTCCTTCAATAAACATATCATCTTAAATCATTTGGAAAACTATTATATAATGAAAATGGATTAGCATAATCAACTAACCAAAATCTAGTACAAATCGTTAAGATAACTATCTAATATTATCATAAAAGTTGGCATAATTCCATGACTAAAATTCTATGGGTAGATCATGTCACACCCAAGGCTACCAAATGGAATTCACCATATTTCTCCATTTGTGGGGAAGGAGAGGGAAAGATAGAAATTTCTTACACATCAATGTTTAATTAAATGCTAGTGTCATCAATGAACATTCAAAAAATACTATTAGGAAGGTGACTTTATTCTTTTGTGGCTCTAGGTCAATGAAGCTAAAGCTAAGCATCCCAAGTTTTCTCCTTTATGGAGAGATCCTTATAAGCATCCCTAATTCACCCCTTTGTTGTTAATTTATTGTAAGCATCTCAATTTCATGTCTTTATGGTTACGTCCTTATCAAATTTCATATAAGGTCAATCAGGATGGTTCCATATCTCACCAGGTCTATCGTAAGAAAACCCACACAAAACACTACCTACATGATTCCCACCACCATCCGTCCCAAAAAATCGGTGTTCTAAACACTCCAGCAACCAGGGCAATACACATTTCAGATCAGGATCATTTTGAAGAAGAGAGAAACCATCTTATGAAAGTATTTAAAAAGAATGGATATCGCAAACACCAGATGACCAAAGCCTTCAGGAAAGCTAAAAATCCCATAAGAAAACAACCTTTGGATGATCAAACACGTAAGGTTCACCTCCCCTACTTATTGGGCACTACAGACAAAATTGCTTACATTTTAAGAAGGAACAATATTAGGACCACCTTTAAACCCATGAAAACAATCGGAAGATGCCTTAAATCAGTCAAATACCCTGTTGATCCCAAATGCCACAGAGAAGTTTACGCAATTCCTTGTTCCTGTGGAAGAACCTACATAGGGGAAACTGGGCAATCTATCCAAACAAGTTCAAGAACATGCAACTAACATCAAATACAACTGCTCAAAAACCTCAGCCCTAGCCAAACATTCTAGTAAAACTAATCACCATGTCTGTATCGAAAACTCAAGCGTAGTAGCAAAAATAGATCATTATCGCCATAGAAAATTTAGAGAAGCCATAGAAATAGGAAAACACCCAAACAACCTCAATCATGATGAAGGATGGAAGATAAGTGACAGCTGGATTCCGACCTTAACCTCTTAAATCAACCTTAAATCTCCTGAATTAACCCTGTCTCAAGCTTTCCCACCTCTCTACACTTATCACAACCAATTCACAACCCTAGTTCTGGTCCTAATTAGTCCATAATTAAATTTGAAACTAATTAAATTAAGAAAATTTATAGAAATACAATAAATCAAAAGTGACACCAAAATAAAAATAAAAATAAAGATTAATTAGAACTAATTACATTTGAATTTAAACAAGCTAAGAAAATGTTCATAAATAATTAATTTGAATTTATCCACTAATTCAATCATAATGAATTAAAATAATTTAACAATATTATTAATATTATTAAAAATAAAAATTCTTGTAGTTACAATAACCAAATTAAATTAAATTAAGTATTTATAAAAATCCAATATATTAATTAAAATCAATAAATATCAACTCAACTCTAAACAATAAAATAAATTAATGGATTTAATAAATATTAATAATACCATTAAAAACAAAAATTCTTATAATTACAAATTAAAAGAAACTGTAATTAAAATTAATCACAATTAAAACAAGTTTCAGTATGGATTTACAATCCTAATAATATTATAAGAGGACAAACTATAATAATCATTAAATATTATTAATTACTAATTAACATTACCTAAAAACATGTCGGCCACCATCATTCTCATTTTCTACTTATACATCTTATTCAGATCTAACTTACACATCTTTTTTATCTATCCTGATGATGAGCCACAATGGATGGCTCAAAACGTTGATTTAAACAATCATGGATGCGATAATCCCGAAAGAAGAATACACTACACACATCAACAATACTGGTGTATTGATCTGTGATCTGTTTGTGAGCAGTGTCCTTTGGTGTTCTGTCTAAGGAACTTACCCTGTAAATTCCTACATTAAGATGAATCTATGTTAACTTATTTGATATATTTACCATGTACACTAATTTTTAAAAGTTTCATAAATAGGTATGTTTTAGGCCAACAATTTTTATTTGTTAGTGACACTTACACCTTCCCTCAATCAAACTATAAGCTATAGAATGTGTTGAGATACATGACTTCAAACATTTTTCCTAAACCGAACTATGGAAAGCATCTTACTTATCTCAACAGAATTACAAAATATGCATATAAAAGATCGGCCAAAAGAAATGAAGCATATACCAAAGAAAAATTGCAAAAGCAAAGATGAAAAGAAGTTAACCTAAACTAAACATTAATAAATTAAAGAATAGCATTCATATATATCGCTTAAATTCATATTTCAATTAAACTTACATTAAATACTCATCTAAAACATATTTGAATAAAAGGAAGTATGAACAACATTATGAATCCAAGATCATAATGTCTACACTAAATTTCATTCCATTAAAGTTATTAGATTTAACCAATATATAAATCTTCTACGACAATAGAAAACTTTCTAAGTCAAATATTTATCAAAAATTACAAACTTCTTATTTTGGCATTTCACAACACTAAATATAGCACCACGTTGTTATGATGTCCAACTTGTTGAATACAAGATATTAGGGCATTGTCACAATGAAAAACACTACTACTAAAAGGATTCAAAAGCAGTGACAAAAGGAATTAAGTAGTAAATCCAAGACTGTTGAGAATGTTGTTGGGCATTTTGCTAGTTCCATGTTAGCAATTGCTCAATTCTAATCTCACTTGATGAGGCATAATGCCTTGTGCCAGTGGTTTTACTAAGGATGGCATAAATGAATATGGGAAATCATCCCTTGGTTTTTCCTATAAGATGTTTTTTATAATAAATATATATAATATAAATATAATAAATAAATGAGCTAAATAATAATGAAAATTGAAGTCATTTCAATAATGATGCAATAATTCTCCAAATACATCGATCTTAACACTTTGAAAGTTCTTTAATACATTGATATCTAGGAAAAAGTTAAAAAAACACATTGTGGAATTCCTCATCATAAGTAGTGTCAATTGGACCTCATGAAAATGGAAGATCCATTTGTACACAAAGAATGAAGTGATCTACCAATAAGCATACACATTTACTCAAAGTAAGAGATCAAATACATACATAGCAACAACAAAAATATAGAGATAAAACAAACGAAAGCATAAAAGAAATGTAAATCTTTCCATAATACATATCACTAACAAACGAAAGCATAAAAGAAATGTAAATCTTTCCATAATACATATCACTTTCCAGTTTCTTCCCATCACAAAGAGATAAGATTAATGGTTTCCATGGCCTAGTGCAAAGGCTTTGGAGAGGCCAACATGCATGGAACCTTTGACGAGCATTCTAAAGTAAATCTCGACAAATTGAAGTTTGGATTTGAGGTTTTGCCAAGTCCATATGATTATGAAGCATGTTTGGAGGATGGCATTCAATGTTTCCCCTAGGGGAAGATATGTAGCCACAAGGGTTAGAGCATGCATTGGAGGCAAGGTCATAATACATAATACTTACTATAATACATATCACTTTCCAATTTCTTACCATCACAAAGAGATAAGATTAATGGCTTCCATGGCCTAGTGCAAAGGTTTTGGAGAGGCCAACATGCATGGAACCTTTGACGAGCATTCTAAAGTAAATCTCGACAAATTGAAGTTCGGATTTAAGGCTTTGCCAAGTCCATATGATTATGAAGCATGTTTGGAGGATCGCATTCAATTTTTCTCCCAGGGGAGGATATATAGCCACAAGGGTTAGAGCATGCATTGGAGGCAAGGTCACAATCCGTCTTTTATTTGATTACAATTGGGATTTTCTCTTTGCACACTAGGAAGTTGTTTTTGTTGTTATAGGGCTTACCATGGCTCATAGAGATCAAACCTTATCTGCTCATTCTTTAAGGAATATAGCTTGGCTCATGGAAATCTATAAAAGAAGACAAATGTTTTAAGGATTTTTTTGCGTAGATAAGGTTCAATCTAAAGACAAGCATAGTTTTTGTTTTTTTGGTAGCAAAGTTACAAATCATAGTTGTAAAATTATAAACAAAATTGTAATTGGTCTTTATGATTATAATTCATATGCAAAAGAAAATTATAATGTTGAATTTCTATGGTGCAAATGCAATCTTATTTACTTTGAGAAGGAAAAGAAAATGTAGTGTCTATGATTATTTTGTAAAAGAAATAGGGCAATAAAATGTTTATTTTAGAAAAGTAGCATAAATATATATTTTTTAGTTCCTTTGCAATAAATATCCCTTTTTGAATACCCCCTAGAGTATAGATTAATTGGTGATAAAGTGTATTGTTAAGGCAATTCTGACAACATTACTAGTTCGTGAGGGTTGTGTGATACATCTGAAAGTTATAGTGGTGGTGGTCATAATCAACCCTGCATTACACGAGTACAAGCTAAGCCTAGTTGTTGATTCCTCTAGACACAAATAAAAAAATAACCAAAAAAAACATCTTTTGAATGAGAAAAACAATGTTATTCAACTAATAACAAAAAAATGCAATCCAATATTTTGATAATGACATTGGAAAGAAAAAACAAAAAAAAAAGTTTTCAATGTTGTCGAGGTCGCATGCATTATCTATGGATTTTTTTCATTGTTATTATGCATAATGATGTTCACACTTTGAGAATTTGCTTTAAAATTCCTTGCTTAGTCATAAGTGCTATGGTACTCACTATAGAATGATTCTAGGGTCTTTAATTACATCATATGCCAAAATTTCAAGTTTTATTTGGATCTTTGTCTCATTTGTTTTATTGTTATGCAAAGTGAACATAATAGAAATTTAAACTAATGCATTAATGAATTATTGTGTATTAGGTTCCAATTCAAGTAATGCATGCGCTATGAATATTGTTAATCAAATCATCTACTAAACAACTATTGACTCTATACTAAGCAATTCAAGGAAAGAAAATAAATCAAAAACTATAATTCCTAACCTTATTCCTCACCTAACGAACAATAAAAATAATAATAATCAAACTTGGACATGAGAGGCAAGTAAGAAATAAATAGACACATTCAATATTAAGTTAACTAACACTATGTTATTCAATTAGTAAATAAATATCATTTTCAATTTCAATATCTAATCTCAAGTACCTCAATGTATGGCTTCATTGATCTTTCAATCTTCCCAAAGACTCCTAGTTATAGAAATCACATCATGCTCTGACAATGCATATACAATTGTACCATCAAATAAAACTACTCAATAATACACAAATAAGACTACTCAACAATATACAAGTGAAAAACACAAAAGTGAAAACTTGTAATTTTTAGCTTTCTAAGGTCCAAAACTTGATCCAATAGTTTTCCAAATCCTATGAACCAATGTTCAAGCAATAGTGGGAAATCACATCCAAGGGTCAATTTTCCACCAAACTAACGCAATCACCATCACAAGTGTTCCCCCTGAAGCAAGGCTCGAGCCTAACGACAATGGGAAGTTTGGCACACACAAGTAATTCGCCAATCCCAAATGTATATCATAGATCAAACTCCTAGTGAATCAACCTCAATGTCATTGAGAGGCTCCTAGTCAGCACTCCAAAATCTCACAAGGTATGGTGTGCAATGGATCTTCCTACCACCCTCAACCTTGGTGATCACTACCACACTCCAAAGGGATGCCCCTCTACAAGGATCTTTCAACCAACCTAGCCCATGGTGCATGCAAACTCACTCAACAACAACATCCCAAGGTCCCAAAAAAATAAAAACAAGTAGCCATACACAATATGAGCTTAAGTACCCTTGGTTGGTTTGGTACACCCCTAAACTCTTTCCACTCAAACCAAGTTAACTCAACCAATAATCTACACAACCAAGTATAGAATTCAAATCACAAATTTTATTACAATAATGGTAAAATCCCAAAGCATTTATTCATGAGTCGATCAACCCCATAAATGGGCAAGCAACTTCTTTTGCAATCCTTCCAAATGTAACATCTTCTCAAGGTTTGACTCTTAGCCTTCTCCCTTTTCATGCAAGGGAAAAAATGCGCTGAAAAATGAACTTGTCAAAAGCAAGGTAAAAAGTAAGCTACAATATTGTCTTTTTACCCGAGTAAACTTTGGAGATCATTTTCACAAGTTTTCCCTTCCCTAGGCTTCCTAAAGGCTCTAGGATAGGATATGATGGATCTTCCTATGTGTATTTGCCATCTTTCCATCCACGTCTCTTCCTTAAACAAATTGGTCATTCCAAAATACCAATATATAAGCAACATTATCATCATAAATCAATAGCATTGTAATCATGAAGTACATCAATAGGTGTGTAATCCAACAAGTGTATATAATATCAACCACATCGTCCAAAGGGATAACCATATAAATTCATCATCAAATGTCACCAATGTTATATTGTCACTATCAAGAATATTTAATGCCAAAGAAATTATCACCATGGTGGCATCAATGTTCATCACAAATCAAGCAACCACATCAATTTCTAGTCTATTAATCATCAATAGAAGTAAACAATAACATGGTAGTGAATCTGAAACATCTCCTAAACCAAAATCATCAAACCACACACCAATGTGTTAGACTAAATTGTCTATGACAATAAGAAGTAACTTCCTAATTCAATTCTCCAGAAAAAATTATGGACTTCTTATTGTGGCATTTTGCAACACTAAATATAAGATTGCATTATTATGATGTCTAGCTCAATGTTGCACGAAGCAGGGACATTTTTTAGAAGTAAAGTGTCAGAAGCATCATTTTCAAAAAATCTAAGAAGCAAAGTGTCTCAAATGTGTCTGCTATATATATGTATATATATATATATATATATATATATATTCAAAAAACGAAAATACCGAATTAGTTGTAGAAGATATGAAAACATGCATATTTGTACATAAATCAAGATAGATATGGCATCCATTATACATCAATGATTAATTATTCGAGCATCAACCATCTAGAATCTAGATTATTCTCCTCTTGTTTAGCCATTGCCTCTACTTTGATTGCCTAGGGATATTAGTCAACAACATCACCCAATTTTGATCAAACCACCTAATCCAAACCTTAAAATATTGTAGAAAAAACTTAACATGCTTGATCAATGATTTTGACTTGATTGAAAGGTAATTTTTTGCTAAGGTCATGACAAAGGAGTTCAACAATTAACACCACCAACACTAAAGTACATATAGGGCTCAGTGCTATTGATTAAATGTCAATCACATACCCTCATACATGATATAATCTAATGAAATGCTACAATCTCATTGATCTTGAATTCCTAAAAACTGTTAAGTCTACTGAATTTTGAATAAGATATGAAATTATATTTTCACCATTTGAACTCTAATGAGGCTGGAACGACTCTCAAGCATCCTAAGTCATTTCATAGTAATGTTAAAAAATTAAGTAAAATGATGAAAATGAAAGATAAAAGAGAATGTCACTTTTACTTTAAAAATATAGCATTACCATGAAGAAGCATCCAGGAAGTATGTAAGGAGCAATAAGGGAGGATACTGGGAGTGTTTGAGAAGCCCCAACCCAACTTAAGTCAAAACAAAACAAAAAATAGAAATCAAGTCCCCACGGAACCACCCGCTTCCCTCCAAACCCACGCGGATCCATACCCAAACCTCCATGGATCCGCAGATTGGGCCCACGTGGTTCCAGATTTCTAGGACAATTCCGTCGGGGGGTCCGCCGCAGATCCGTACAGAACGCAGTTCCGGCCTTAGATCCTGAGGGGTATCCTGCAACATTGGTCTAATTTGATAAATAGAAAATACTAGGGCATTGTCACACTGAAAATACTACTCATGAAAAGATTCAAAAGTGATGACAAAAGAACTAAATACTAAGCCCAACATGTTAGTTTGAACAGTTGTCATTGTGCAAGTTCTTTCGAAGCCATCACCTTTACTTATTTTATTACATGCTGAACATGGAAGCAGATGCTTTGTCCAAGGAAGTCCTACCAGGTTGCTGAAGAGATGTTGGTTTTGAAGGAGAACAGGTAAGGCCTTGTTACCTCCTCTTCAGTCACCTTCTTATTCTGTTCCTTTTTCTGAGTCCATGAAGTACAATGATTAGTTTCAACCCCCATCCGCTAATGAGGTTAAGTGTATGTAGGTTACGCCAAGCTTTGTTTGGCTTTCTCTTCTAAATATTCAGACTTACTAGCACATAGATGTGCAGAAGTGCAGGTCGTCCTCTGGAGATATGCATAGATCGTGAAAGTTTTTCTTTTCTAGTCTTATAAGGTTTTGGAAAATGATAAATCTCAATGGACAATTTTTGCAAGTCCTAAAGTGTGCGTGCAGTAAGCACGTGATAAATGTAATTTCCACACAAGCTAAGAACAGAGAAGGCTTTTTTTTTTTTCTTTTGGGAAAAAGAAAATGATAGGTAAGAGAACTCGTTTAACATTTTGCTTGAAGAGGAGATCAGTGCAATTTTATCCATTTGTTAGGTCATCAAGCTTACCTTAATTTACTAAGGATTCCTTATAGAGGAAAGAGTTTTATATAGCTTATAAGCTCATGCATCTACTCATTTCTGAATTGAAGAAGAAACGGTAAGATTATTCATAGAGATGTCACTCCCTTTAATGAACACACCAGGGTGAGGTGAAGATTAGGCACATCCAAGGCCTCTCGGCCTTTACATACTCGGTAAAATTTTCAAGCAATGTACTTTTCAGAAGTAATGACAATGAGAAATATACCACCTTACAAGAAAGAATTATTATTTTAACCAAATTGTTATGTTACTATTTGAACTAACACTGACTAGTTAATCTGCATCTTCTGACTAATAAATAATGCTGTAGGCTATCAAACGCGTGCATCCATCTCCAAATATTTCAATAGCAATGACAATGAGAAATAGAGCTTGCAAGACAAGTTTATTATTTCAACTCAACTAGGAAATTACTATTCAAATTAACTTTATCTTCAAATCCATGCATCAATCTCCATAGTAAATTTCAATTTATTCCGAATTAAGAATAACAGCTCTGCAAGGTCATGAGCATATCCATGAAAAATGTAATTAGTCCACCAACTACAACCTGAAGAAACACGTTGATGCTAGACCATTAGCCATTTCCTAAGTCGTCTTGCCGGAGGAGGATAATGGATATGTTGACATCTAGGATTAGGTGCATATGTTTTGTGCCACAAATATCGCTACACAGCTAAATTAGAGGAAGATGCAAAAATAGGTGAACATTGCACTAATTTCAATTTATTCTGAGTTAAGAATAGCAGAACTCTGCTAAGGTCATGAACATTTCCGTGAAAAATGTAATTAGTCCACCAAATGCATTCTTATGAAGTAATGAACAAGTCGACATTGGAAACTTAGCCGTAGATTGAGTCAAACTGTCCTGAAGAGGAGAATAATGGAGATATTGACATCTAGGGTTAGGTGCAAAAGTTTCATGTCTCAAATATGGCACATGGCTAAATTAAATGAAGATTCAGAAAAAGGTGTACATTGCAGTAATAAGTGACAGGAATTAAAGAGGAAACAGAACTATCTTTCACGTTTTAGCAGTTCAAGAGCATAGATCACCCACGAGGCTTACAATGAGTAAGGTTATCGGCGGGAATATATATATGAAAACGATGGAAACTTGTTTCAAATGGGAGAAAATAAATACATTTCCATACAAGAAATATGAAAACGATGGAAACTTGTTTCAAATGAGAGAAAATAAATACATTTTCCATACAAGAAGTTATAGTACCTTTGGCACAGATACTGCAGCTCAAAATACTTTCGCTATTTAGTAAGGACAAAACTATGAATTCTTTATGTGTTGCACATTGACGTCAAAGTAGATTCTAAGACACTATAATGGATAAATGCCTTGATTATTTCTTTGAATACCCTTGACCCCAATAAACCTAAAAACACCTAACATTGACGCTCTAGAATTCAATCAAAAACTAGCATAGCCTATTTGAGCTTGCTTTTAACAGTGCGTTTGCTTTGACTTTTTTTCGGAGTTTCATTTCCTTGCTGCTTCTGTATCTCGAACTTTTCCAAGAACCTGCTCAGAAACAGACATAAGTAAACAAGAAACTTCAGAAATTATGACTTTTTTAAATGCAACTATTGGAGCATTGTTAACACAAGCTTTTCTTTATGATCAATATTGTAAATAAGACCCCATAGTGAAAACTAACATTGGATTTGAGGATAAATGTGAGAATCAGAGCACTACAAGTGGCTACCATAGTCTCCATAACCCGCATCAAATTTCTATCAGAATTATAGAGTAACTTGTAGACTTAAAACATTGTTCCCTTAATCACATACTACGTATAAAAAAAATTGAATGATGATGAAAATAAGGAAATTTGATATCCTGGGTGAATTTGGTGATCAATATTTAGATCGTACTGGGTACATAGGACTTATAAAGACAGGTTCCAAAAAAATTACATGCTAGCAAATTAAAGTAAGCACTTGACAGTGGACCCTTCCTTTGCCTTCCAATCTATCAATGAAAACCTTTGTATCATCAAATACACCTGATAAGTACAAAACAGAATCTCTGACTAAAACTTGCTGAATCTCAATCAACATTAATACTCAACAAGCATATGGGATTTTCCCTGAATGAGGAGATAGGGGAGAGAAGTTAAGTCTTCCACCTAGCCAGAAGACGTGAGATCAAGTGGTGATGGAACTGGAAAACATCAAACAAAGAAGAGGCAAGTTGGTTCAAATCATAATAAATGTCCTCCTTCCCAGCGAACTACTGAACTGGATGGTCCTCTGGCTATTGCAGTAAATCACAGAGAGAACTCTCCCACAAATGCCATTACTTATTACGATAATGAGTTGGGAAGCATGAGAAAACGAGTTCAATGAAGAGAGGCTAAGCAAAATGAATCTGCATTCAAAAGGGTTGGTGGTTTGCATTCCCCTGGAGTGTTGGTAGTGCCGAGGATCACCAATCTGGTGTATTATGTTAAACACCATGGATTACAGCATACCAAAGGTGGTAGCCCGGTTCACAAAGCCCCAAACATGAGGAAAACCAGAAGGATGAGAGGCAGACCACCCAAGTGTAGGGAACAAAAGCAGAAAGGAGGAGGACCCTCTCCTCATAGGAAAAAGACAAGGGTGGCAACAAACATTGCTACTTCCTAACTGAACCAACATTCAGTGGTGAGAAGAGAGGTTGAAACCATAGATGATATAGGGTCAAGATTACAAGAGGTAGAACCATAAATGTGTTGGGTTGTGTTATATTCTTTCCACGTAGTTAACAAGGGGTTTGAAGGGCACCCGTAACCCCACTTTGCCCCAGAAAATTTTGGTTTTGGACCCTATGTTAGGTTGGGCAGACCCACCTATGGTTTTGTGCATGATTTTCGCACATGTTTTTTTGAACGCGATGATTTTCGGTCCATGGTATTGGGTGCTTCGGCATGTATAAATATGTATTGTAACATTGAAAGGAACATAGTGAAAAATCAAGCTGGTAGTCCTGATTTTGGGATCCAGGGGAAAATCTCTGTGTATATGTGTTTTATGTGTTATGATCTCGCATTGTTTATTTTTGTGTTTTAGAATTCGTATGCAGGTAATTTCTGTACGGGGTTAAAACCTACAAAATGTTGAGATAGATGTGGGGATTGGTAAACCTATTCCAAATACTAGCTTCTCTAGAACTAGGGAGTCTAAGTAAACCAACATTGTGGATCCTTATGTTAGCTTTTCGGTTACTCCCAAAGTGTTTACATCATGCTTAAGGGTGCTTCACGTGATGTGGAGTTCATAGTGTGTTAGCTACCCTCAGTTGAACTATGATGGGCATACACATTGGATACAGCTTCCTCATCGATTGCTACAACTTGATATGATGGATATGCAGCACATTTTGTTAAGCAATTTGACATCTATATGGTTTGGTGATATTCTTCATGTAGCATGTTACCCACCAAAAGTGGATAAACCATAAGTGAAACTTCTTCTCCTCATTTTGACAGCCAGACAGCCGGCAACCCAATGATCGTCCGCACATAGCATTATGCCACAGTTTTCCACCCATTGCCCTGGTTAGATCTCTCTCCCATCTAGCATTCTTCTTGAATGAAGGTGGCTTATATTTTGGTAGGTACTCAACCATTCTAGCAATCATATATTTTCATAATAATGTTATGGGAATATTAATATGGATCACAAGGCAAACTGGATGACTAACCAATCTGGATTGTATCCTTGTTCCCACACTTCACTTGGGAGGTTAGTATTTGATTCCAGTCCAGTGAGACCTCCTCTGAGGCCTTAGGGTTTAGGAAGGGCACTATTAGGGAAATATTGATTGATAGAGCATGTCCAAGGTAATCCATACTTACCACTTTCCATCTTTTCCAATTATCCATCTCCATTCTTTGAGTTAGTAGTCACTGCTCACTGGAATTGTCCCCCTATATCCACATCCTCAAGTCAAGGACAGAAAACTTGGCCCTAGAGGTTGATGCAACTAAAAGAATGATAAAAGCACATAAAGCCACAATGAAAGAAAATGTAAAATGCAAAAGATGGTTGGGGCAGATTTAGCATGCGGACAAAAGCCTAGCATGATCTCCACCCTTCTCATTAGCCATCACCTAGAGCCTCAAGCATTTAATACTTCAATCTCAAACAAAGGAACTCTTGAATGTCCCAACCTGGATAAGCGAGAAACTTCTACATCTTAAAGGGGTACTGAAAAGGCATAAAGCAAACTTGGGCTCCTAAGCTATGCACCAAATGAAGATAAATAATTAAACACGCACCAAGGGGGGTGGAAAAAGCAGGCCAAGAAAAGGGATAATTAATGTCAATTTCTACATACCATTTTCAATTTTTTGTTTCTTTGCAGCTTCCCGAAAAATACTTTACCCAGCAAATTAATTTTCTGCAGTAAATAAATTTTGAAAACTACAAAACAAAAATACTCTAGTACTTTTAACTCAATAATTTTGCAGAAGAAATAATCTGAAAAATATCACACGCAAACAGCAAAGATTTTACCGTCCAAATTTCTCTTCATTGATTTTTTCTCATAAAAAATTAAGGGCTTCCTTACCAAGGAGAACGGCCCTTTGAAATACACAAAAATACAGCGAATGAAACCTGGCAAAATCAACCCCCAGAAATTCTTCTTGCACTTTGCTAGTTGTCTTTCACAAGTTCATACCTCCTGAAGTTGCTCAACCCCTCCACTAGTGCAGCCTCAACCTTCTCAACCTCGACCCTCTCAACCTCTCCAAGCTTGCGGCACACCTCGGCTTCATCCTCAAGTGAATCTCAACCCTCCTTTATGCACTCCACGTGCAAAAATTGTGCTCACTCGAACTCCCAGCTACACACATTTCTAATTTCTTTAGTCTCTTCACAAACCTGCAATTAACTCATGCAAATCTGTTGGAATCTCTCCAAAAACAATTGTGTCTCCATCCCCCCTTCCTTAGGCTCCTGTTATAGTTTCAAATTGAGCAAAATCCATAACCCTCAATCTCCAAAGTGATAGATGGCTATGATTAAATCCTAACCCACTTGATTCAATGGTCGATATTAAATCTAAGTCATTTAAATAATTAAATTATTTATCCTTAGAAATTTGCTAAAATAGAAAATTGAATCTATTAAATTAAGCGATGTGTTTTTCCTAAGTTACAACTTAGGAAAGAAACCATATTACTTGATCCTCTCGAACAAGCACCCAAAGAGGACTTCTCTCATGCATTCTACACACTTAGCCTATGCAAAAGACCTTCCAATGCTATAAAATCAACACTCCCTCCCTGCAAGGAAGGCATTCTCCACCACCCCTAACTTGTCCTTGTAGAACACAACTTGCCCTTTACCAAGGGCTTGGTGAGAATGTTTGTCACCTATTCATCTGTGGATATGTATTGCAATCTAACAACACCTCTTTGGGCCCTATCTCTATCAAAGTGAAACCAGATCTCTATATGTTCGGACCTGTCAAGAAACAATGCATTTTCCGAAAGCTTGATGCAACTTTAATTGTCATAATGAATCATTGTGGGCCCCATCCCAAGACCAAATAAATCTAGGAGCATTTTGCGAAGCCATATGGCTTCACAACTCACATACTCACGGCCATGTACTCAGCCTCTACTGAGCTAAGTGCACTACCAAGTGTTGCGTCCTATTGAACCATGAGACCATAGCTGACCCCAAGCTGAAACAACAACCTGAAGTACTCTTCCTATCCATTGTACTCTGAAACCAATCTGAATCTGTGTAGCCCTTCAACTACACTCCACCAACTTTGACATCCCTAAGTCGATGCTCCATTGTACCTCTCAAGTACTTGAGCAAATGTTTTGCTACCACCCAATGTATCCTCCTAGGCTCCATCATAAACTGGCTCACGATGTTCACACCAAAAAAAATATTTGGCCTAGTGTTGATCAAATACATCAAGGACCCTATCAATTGCCTATACAATATGGAATCCACCAACTCACTCTCAAAAGCATTAAGCTTCCTCAAGTTGACAATCATGGGTGTAGGCATAAACCTGCAATCCTCCATCCCAAATCTCTTTAGGACACAATCTTCTGATGAGGATTCTTGTTCTACAAATACACAGTCGTGTTACATGTCATTGCCCACAAGAACATAGTCAAATCTTAATCATGTTAATTTCTTTAAACCCAGTTACAAATTTATTGTCTCAACAAATATTTTTATAGATCTAAAATAAACAAAGCTTTCTAATATAATTTGTAACAATAAATATTTTGGAATTTTAACCAAATAAATAGTAGAAGCAATACTCAAAACCAATCACTTGCAATAGAGAATAACACATATATACCCTGGAAACCCTAGTGTGGGGAAAAATAGTGAACATTGGGATTCTTATTCAGCTTCAGGAAAAATATTTACTTACAACAGTTACACAAGAATTTGCTCCAGCAAATACCCAACAAAAGATATCAGCCCTCTTTCTCTCACTCGACTCTTGTACAACCCACACGTGCGGCCTAGTAGAAAAATGTTTGTGTATAAAGAAACTCAACCCCTCTATTGATCTCGCCCTGATCTTGCTCTAGCTGGCTCGATCTTGACTTTTCTTGCTCTCGCTACCAAATATTGCGCTCCAATGAATCCCAACTTGTGCCAAATCAAATGTGCGTCTCCATTGGCTCGAACCTCCTATTAAAAAGATCAAACCCTAATCTCAAGTGAAATCCCTAATCTCAACAATTGAGATTAGATCTCACTTTACTGAGATCAACAGCTAACACTTAATCTGTTATTGACTTATTTTTCCTTTTATAAAAAGATACCCATCAATTAAATTAAATTGTTGTCTAAACTCTTGACTTAGGAAATTCATTAATAAACTGTCATAGGAGATAATTAAGGTGACTCACTACATGTCATGGTACATGATTCATGCAGAATCACCTTCCAAGCTATAGCTACAATTTCAACACTCCCTCTTAGCGAGGAAGGTATTTTACACAACACCGAACTTATCCCTGAAGAATACAAATTTTCCCTTCATCAAGGCTTTTGTCAAGATGTATGCTACCTACTAATCTATGGGAATGTATTGCAACTGTATCGTCCCCTTTTGCACAATCTCTGATGAAGTGGTACTTGATCTCAATATGCTTCGACTTGCCATGGAATATTGGATTCTTAGAGAGTTCAATACAACTCTAATTATCACAGCAAATGACAGTCAGATCCAGCCCCTGATCAAAAAGTCCAACAAGGAGTTTCGGAAACCAAATAACCTCCCATGTCGCCATACTCACAGCAATTTACTCGGCCCTGCAGAACTCAGTGCAGCTAGCATCTGTTTTATGTTGTACCAAGAGACTGCTCCAGATCCCAAATTGAAACTGCACCCAGAAGTGCTCTTCCTGTCAATTATACTACCTGCCAAATCCGCATTGATGTACCTGTCCAACTCCAACTCCATCCTGTTGACTGCACCTTAGCCCATACTCTTGGGATCTACCATAAACTAGCTAAATGTGTTCACTACAAAACAAATGTTTGGCCTAGTGTTGACCAAATACATGGGAGGGCTAATCAGTTGTCTATACAAGATAGGGTCCACTACCTCTGATTTGGAAGTATCAATCTTCTTCCAGTTGGTCACAAGTGGCGTAGCGATGGGTTTGCAATTCTCCATCTTGAAATGCTTCAATATTCTAATTGTGTATTTCCCTTGTCCAAGGAAAATCTCTCCCTCTATTTGACACAACTCCAACCCTAGAAAGTAGTGCACCAACCCCAAATCCTTCATTTTGAATTCTTCTAAAAGATCTTGCTTGCAATGTGCTTTGAGCTCCTCAAAGCCTGTGAAAAATAGGTCAGCAACTTACAACACCATTATGGTGTAGCCATGGGTCTGTAGTTCTCCATCTTGAAATGCTTCAATATTCTAATTGTGTATTTCCCTTGTCCAAGGAAAATCTCTCCCTCTATTTGACACAACTCCAACCCTAGAAAGTAGTGCATCAACCCCAGATCCTTCATTTTGAATTCTTCTACAAGATCTTGCTTGCAATGTGCTTTGAGCTCCTCAAAGCCTATGAAAAATAGGTCAGCAGCTTACAACACCAATATGAGAGGCTCACCCTTCACCTGAATGTAATACAGATTTGGGTCTGCCCCACTCTTGATGAAGCCCACAATCTGCAAATAATTGTCAATTCGTGCATACCACACCCAAGGAGCCTTCTTGGGCGGGCCCCTACAGTGCTCTCTTCAACCTACACATGTTAGAATCCCTCCCATGCACCTCAAAACCCTCTAACTACTCTATGTAGATCTCTTCCTAAATAATATCATCGAGGAAGGTTGTCTTCACGTCCATCTAGTGAATCCTCCAACCCATTTGTGCTACCATAGAAATGATAGCCCTGATTGGATGAGTATCTAGCTATCAGAGAGAAGGTCTCACCATCATCAATCCCTTCCTTTTGTGAAAATCCCTTAGCCACAAAACAGGCTTTGAACTTCTCCACGCTGCCATCCACAGCATCCTTGATCCTGTACACCCATCTAGGGTCAATCATTGACTTGCCCACTAGCCATGGCAAAACCTCCCATTTGTTGTTCTTCATGATGGAAGAATATTCTTCCACCATAGCATCCATCCACACCTGATGCTTGGACACCTCTTCAAAACTGACAGGTTCGACCTCAATTAGTTCACTCATCAATGCCATATAACAAGAATAATGTTGAGGATCCTTGCTCTGTCTAAGTGAATATCTCGGAGCACCAACATGCTCCTAGGCCTCTCTTAATGTCTATTATGCCCACTTGGTTTGCTTCCTCCCTATGCCTAGAGTCTGAAGTTGGGTGTGAGAAATCCCCTATTCCTCATCCTAATCTCTCTACTTGCCTTGCTCACTCTACTCACCAACTTGTGTAACTATAGTCAGAGGAATCTGCACATACTCAACCTTTGGTGCTTGAACCTCAACTCTAGAAGAACTCATGTTGCCAAACTTCCAAAGAGCCCTCTCTTCTTCAAACTTCACATCCCTACACACTACTATCTTCTACCCTACAAGGATACCTTTCTCTGCAATAACGTCTAACTTGGTCCTTTTCTCCTCAAGAACATGGCAATACACAAAGAACCCAAAGATGTGAATGTGTCCCAAATCTTGTTTCTTCCTTGTAAATGCCTCCTCTGGTGTCAATCTTCCAAACACTTTGTGTGGGCTTCTATTTTGCAAGTATACAACAGTGTTGCAAGCCTCTACCTATAGAAACAAAGGCAAATCCTGGTCATGTAGCATGGCCTTGGCTGCACCAACTATAGCCTTGCTTTCCCACTGTGCAACCCCATTCTGTTGAGGTTTGTACGAAACAATCAAGTCCTTGATACCTTCCTAAGCACATTTTTCCTCGAAATCATTTGAGATGTACTTGCCTCTATTACCCAACCTCAGTGTCTTGATCTTCCTCCCTATCTGATTCTCAGCTAGAGCCTTGAACTCCTTGAATCTATTGAAGACCTCGTCCTTATTTTTCATGAAATATACCTAGAGCTTCCTGGAGAAGTCATAAATGAAGGTCACATAATAATGGTATCGATTCAAGGTTACTGTTGACATGGGCCCACAAAGGTTTGAGTGTAGTAGATCCAAAATCCCTCTAGACCTAATGTTGTTGCTCAAAAAACTAGTCTTGGCATATTTACCTAGTGCGCCACCCTTGCACACCTCTGATTGCTCAACCTTTAGTTATGGTAGCCTTGTCACTATCTCCTCGAGCACATTAAGAGCTCCCTGATGAAGATGAGCCATCCTCCTATGCCATAATTCTCCCAACCCTTTGTTATAGCTTACCAATGCATGCGGTGGCTCGAACTACAATTAAAACAAGTTGCCCTTCCTAAACCCTATTACATACGTTGTCTTGGTAACAAAGAAGTGCAACATGACAATCTAGTTGAAGCATTTCCATCTTCAAGCAAGGGAAAGGAAGTTGCTAAAGGAAGCCTAGATGACCATATAAAAGAAAAGGTATGCATGTATTTGGAAATTTTTTAATAGACAAATTCATCTCATCACTTAAGTCGCAGATGAAATGGTTAAAATACTCTATCTCATGAGCATGGTTGAAGAAGAAGGAACTCTTCCTTATGAATGACACATGAAGGCATAAATCAATATGCCTTAAACTATTCTACATGATGACAAGATAGAATCAACACTATATTACCTCATGAAGAATATGAAGTGGTTGGCAACAACTATTTCTATGTAAAAAAAGAGCTATGTATAGAAATCCCGAAAAAAGCAGTATGTGAAGAAGTTAGAGGGAGAGTTCGTAAAGATGTATCTATAGCCACTTAAAAGATTAATCAACATCTAGAAGGATTAGTTATGAAATCTCCAGAAGTTAGAGGGAGAATTCGTAAAGATGTATCTATAGCCACTTAAAAGATTAATCAACATCTAGAAGGATTAGTCATGACATCTCCATGAAAAGTTATGAAGACCCTAATAAGTGTGAAGGAGAAGGAGAACCTTGGTAATAGATGTGTTGGAGATGGATTCGTATAATATGCAAAAGGACGTTGATGTTGCAGGAAGAAATGTTATGACGAAGGGGCATCATTAAAAGGTAATTTTTGGTTTGATGTTCAATTTTTTATTTTTAGAAAACATTTGGTTGGATTGGAACAGTGCTACCAACAGAAGGTTGTAAAAATTCACCTACAACTAGTACACATAAGATTGAATGGATGATTCTGAAAGGAACGTGACTTAGAAGAGGTAGCATTATGAAGGATAGCCAAATGATGACAAAGAAGGTCACTTTCTAATGAAAAGAAGGATGACATGACTAACATTAATTGGTACAACACTATGTTCCATTGAAGGGAAGTGATGTAGAAGATGGTCGAAGCCCTACGAAGAAGTTGGCTCCATGCTGAAGAAGTTGAAGTTCATCCATGACATGATGATGCAGAAAGGAGGAGCCCTACAAGCAGCTGACAGTACCATGATCTCCATCAAAAAGCAGATAGTTGTTGTTGAAAACAAGTCCCTAATTAAGAGGGAGCTTGGGTGTATTCCTTTTATAGGAATGAGTAGATCCTCCCCAGTTGAGAGGGAGGGATAGACACATCATTCTTATCTTCACATTATGAAGAAAGAACGGAGGATTGGGTAAGCATTTTTGATTGGTACTGATACTCTTTGAGGATGAGGTAGGGCATCCAATAGGCAAGACTAGTCAAAGAGGAGATTCCACGATGGGGTATCCTCAAAGGGCATACCTTGGGAACATCCAGATGGGGTATGTGCCTCGAGAGACAAAGATGAAGGTGTTTATAAATCATTTGTCTTTCCAACAATGTGCTCTAATCTAGTGAAGAGATAGAGCTATTAGTCAAGGCCTTGTTGTATGACAATGTTAGTTGATATGATGAGATGCATTGATATAAGATGAAAAGATAGCTTATGAGATGACTTACCAATTCGACTCTTCTTATGAGAATTCTTCAGTATGAGAATGTCCTTGTACCATTGTTATTATGAATACCTCCCTAGTTAAGAGGGAGTGTTGAAATATGTAACTATGTTCGGTCTTCATAATATTCTATATATTATTGATTTTATGTGTTTGATGTAAGGAAAAAAAATATTATTATTATTTTATAGCATGTGTTTCATGCTCAAGGTCAATTTATTTATAGGTCAAAGCACCCATTGTGCATTTCTAGGGTTTGTCATAGAGTCAAGAAGTCAAAAGAGTCATTGTCATATGTAAAAGACTCTATTGGGCATTTTGTATCAAGTCAAAAGAATTTATTTGAGTGAAAATTGTGTCAAAAGTCCCTCCAAGATCAAGTCGGCCTACAAGAGAACAAGTCAACCTACAAAAGATGAAGTCGGCCTCATGAAGGCAATCTGTGCCCCATGGAAGCCTACATATAAGTGCATTCGACCCTATTTGAAGAACACATCCAAGACATTCGATCAATCAAGAAAAGAAGTTTGATCATAAGGAAAAGAAGTCTAAAGGGCAAGCAAAGCTCAAGAAAGAAACTAGAATCGAAGTATTTGGTCTCTCTCTCTCATGTGCAAAGAAGATTTAGGATTTCTGACGCTGCTAAGTTAAAGTGAACCCGCTAGGTCATAGTGAAGCTACAAGTGACGCTGCTAGGTCGAAGTGAAGTTGCAAGTGAAGCTGCTAAGTTGAAGTGACGTTGCTAGGTCAAAGTTACAAGTAAAGCTGCTAGGTCAAAGTTGCAGGAGAAGCTACTAGGTCGAAGTTGCAGAAATAGTTGGTGATCGAAGTTGCAGAAGTAGTTGGGGGTCGAAGTTGCACTAGTAGCTGAAGGACCGAAAATCTATCGCTGTAAACTGTTTTGACTTTGAAAGAAAGCTCATCAAGAAGGAAGGTTACCTTGGTCTTGGAGGGGTCTCTGTATTGCATCTAAAGGTCTTGGAATTCATCATTTGAAGATACTATAAGTACAAAAGAATTTATTGTGGGTTTTCCTCTCTAGGAGAGGTTTTAGCCCTAGCTAGTTGCCTACATCCTGTGTCCATTTGTGTTATTGATCTTGTTGATGTGAGTAACATCGGAAGGTCTTCTAGCATGTGGAAGACATTATTTGCCTCTTTTAGTTATTTATGTCTTCTTTACTCTAAAATCTTCAAAACGATCAAAACTATCGCAAAAGAAAACCTTCACAAAATGGCAAAAAACACTATCGGGACCCGAAAATATGAAGAAATAGTGGAAAACAAACTTATCAGCAGTCAAAGGAACAATGAACAGGAGCCGTCAGATCTGGCCGATCAACGGTCTAGATCCGATCAGCATATTGCAATCGGCGGTGGCAGGCAGAGCTTATCGGAGGCGACCATGTAAATGTTGCAATAGCGATCAGCGGGCCTTCGATCAAGCGCGCAGATCGACGGCCCAGGTTAACCTGTCGTATCGCATCGGCAGATTTCAATGGAGCGCTTACAACGGCCCGGGGCTATGCGATATGCGATTGCAATCAATCGCATCGCAATATCGCATTGGAGCTATGCAAAGGAGTGGACCCAATAAAATTATGAAAGATATTTGATAATATTTCAAGTCCGGTAAAAGGGCTTTTTTAGTGTAAATCGCATTTTCGTTAAATAAACGAAAAACCAAAGAAATGTGAATAAAGCGATGACGCCGGACTCGAAAGGGTTTATACATGCTGGTGTATATGTTTTGAGATCCGAAAAAGGCGGGATTTCGAACGGGCCGTAGGCAGTATGTGGTTTTGACCGGGCTGTGCCCGATCCCATCCAGTGAACAACACATGGTGTGAGAAAACCGCCTTTTCGGGCGGGTAATCTCTGTACGCCTTCAACGACCGAAATGAATCTTAGCCGTTGGATCAAGATCCCTCAGATCAATGGTGGAGATGCGATCACGATATAAAGGCCGACCCGATAGGAATATAGTGCGGATTTATGAATATTTGAAGTCCGATGAACAATGTTTTGGCGGATTTTTCCCGTGTTTTACAGTGTTTCTCTGTGTAAATAGAAAACACTGTTTTTGGGGATTTCAAAGGCCTGATGGTCCCTTTCGTTGCAGAACAGGTGGCCACCTTCCCTGAAGACATTATGCAATGATTGCTAACACTCAGAGGGGGATTCGAGCAGACAGAGGTTGAGAGCTAGGGAGCCCGAGAAGAGGAAACGAACAAACAACGCCAATTGGCTTTAAAGCCACAAAAAACAGAAGGCAGAGACAAGCAATGCTGAGACAGAGAGTCAGTGAGGAGAGTTTGTGTACTCAAAAAGACTTGGGGGGATCCAAGTAAAGCCTTGTTGTTTTGTATTTGTTGTGTGAGACTCAAATTGAGCTCACTTTTGTAAAAACTTTGCTTCTGAAGACATAATAGAGAGGTCACCACTGAACACTGGACCAGGAGACGTAGCCCACGAGTGTTGGGTGAACTCCTTATTAAACTACTTGTGTTTATGTGTGTTTGTCTATTATGTTCTTTAACTGCTTCATTGTCTATGTATTTCGCAATCTTATCAATCCATTGCATAAAATAACATAGGCAAATCCATGCACATGAGTCTGTAATACGTTAATAATTGTCTAAGATCTCATTATCAGATCATTAACCTAAGAAAAGTACAATAATTACAGTCAATTAATTATTGTGGACTATTGGGTTATTTTCTAAGGATAAATAATTTAATTATTCAAGTGACTTAGAAATAATCTCTACTGTTAAGTTTCAAGATGTTTCTAGAGGGGAGATTGGGGTTAGGGATTTGGACTCAATGAAGATTATAAATGGAGGCTAGCAAGAGAGGTGAAGACACAACAAAGAGCACAAGTGTGTGAGTGAGTCATCACAAGAGAGAGTGATTTTCTCTACAATGCGAGTGGCTTAGTGACCAGCGCACAGATAAGGAAGAAGTGCGAGTGGGTTTGATTAAATCCAACAGGGTCAAGTTGGAGGAGATTGCGGGGTGAGTTGCTAGAAAGAGATCATGTTTGTCTGGAGGAGAGCTGAGTCACTGGAGAGTTGGGGTTTTTCTAGAGTACGTAAGTGGTAGAGCGCAGATCAAGTTGTTGGAGGGTGCAGAATTAATTGTTGGAGGCCGATTTCTTAAGAGCAATTTCATCTGGAGGCAAATTTCCTTGAGGCTAATTTACTTGGGTTGAATTCATTTTGAGGGAGTCGTGTTGCAGGTTCCAAATTGTATTTTTCCTTGTATCTTTGTGGGTCAAAAAACCCATATTTTCCAAATAATGAAATGACGGAGAATTGTTTGTGGGTTAATTAATTTTGCAAAGTGTGAATGATCTCTTTTGTTTATTTCCACTACATATTTTAAATCTAGAAGTTAAGATACTACTGATTTTATTTTTCCGTGATTCAGTTACTATTTGGGTAAATAAATGATGAACTAGGGATAAATTAAATTGTCGTGAGAAAATAAATATGGCTAGTATTAGAAATTTAACAATTCTGAAAGCAGAACTAACTTTTTGGCCCCAACAATGCCCCTCTAGAGATGAGAATTAGGCCTTGAGTAACTTCCACATGCCTCGACACCTCTTAATGAGCCTCCAAATGTTGAAACTTTGAGCTCGAAAGCTTGAGCGTTGGACTATTTGATGATGCGGCCAGATGGACCCAAGATGCCCCCCGGCTAGCCTTGGCCCCATTTGAGGATGATACCTTGTTCTGAAGCCCAGATGAGAATGGTTATCACTGAGATGACTTGGGAGGGATAGCACATCTGTCTTTGATGCCAATGCTTGCCCTAAGAGGTGCCACGTCACTCCCACATGCATGAAAAAGGTGACATAGGGCTTCTCTTGGGCGACATCATAGTGGAGGAGGTGCCTTTTAGAGAGGTACACATGCACTTTGAGGTTTTCTTGGAGTGAGGAGCAATCTTGGACCATTGCATCAATTATTTGAAGCCTTGTTGCTTATTTTGGAGGATGATATCCTAATGGAAACCATTTTTCGCCCACTCATGTGAGTTATTTTTGGCATTTTGTTATGTTTTGAAGCTATTTCAAGGTCGACTTATGACTTTTGACCTAGTTGAACACTAAAGAAAACTTGTTTTAGGGATTTGCTTGTAAAATCATGAAAAAGTGACTTGGCTACCCTCCTCTATATATAGAGGGGAATCACTTTTCATTTTATCATCATTCATCATTACACTTCTTCTTTGGAAGTGTACACTAGCACTTGTCTTCTATTCTACTTGGCCATAATGTGATTCAATGGTGTGAATGTCTTGGAGAAGGATTTTTGCTTGAAGAAGGTTTCTTACAAGGAAAATTTAAGGGGCTAATATTCACAAATGGGCTAATTTTCCATGTGTTTTTTGTTAAAATTATGCAACTGCAGTTAAATTCCACTTTGGACTAGTCATTTGATGGAGATGATGATGGCATCACATTCTTCTTTCTGAGAGGACCAAAGTCGACCTAAAGATCACCTCATGTGGACAAGCAGAAGTTGAGTTATGAATTATTTTATTCATACATATATTCTAAATCAGGTCAGTCCTATGCACATGTTCCAATGGACGGGTCAAGTGGACCCTCATGGAAGCCTATAAACAAAAGAGACCTCAAGCTCATTTGGATACACATAAAGCTCTCTTCTCCTCTTCTATTTGATCTTGGCTCGCACAGGTCTGACAGAGGAAGCTCACTCAAGAGTTCGAAACTTTAGGAGGAAGCTCGCTCAAGGGTTCGAAACTTTAGGATGAAGCTCGCATTGAACTAGGGTTTTCTTATTCAAAGTCACTGGCACAAAACTAGGCATTTGGGTCTCTAGATGTTGGTTCTACAGAGTCTTCACAAGAGCAACTAGGAGTCTGGGTCAATTTGGTCCCCGATCACTCGCACAGAATGGTATGGGAGTGACCGAGTTGCCACAGTCGCTACCATGCAGTGGTCATGACAGTGACTTTGGATCCTTGGTCGCTGGCACAGAGTCTTCACGAGAGCGATCAGGAGCCTAGCTCAATTTGGTCCCCGGTCACTCGCACAGAATGGTATGGGAGCCACTGAGCTGCCACAGTCGCTATCATGCAGTTCACAGAAAACGACCCTGTCTATCATAGTCGCTCGCACAACTCCTCCTCCCTATGTCCGAGACTCCAATATGAGATTTCATTATTCCAAAGATTTCGCTCAATGACAGAAGTGTTCGGCAGCAGATCACAAGCAGTGACAGTACATTACAGTTCTCTGAATCAGAGTTTTGATGTTTAGATGCATTTCATGGATATTCTAGTTGTTGTGAAGATATGGATCATTGTACTCTCTTTTGTTGAATCATTTGATGACAATCTATTAAAAGAGGATTTACATGGGTTTTCCCCATAGTGGGTTTTGCCCTGGTCTCCAACCAATCCTGGGGTCTCTATGTGTGCATGCTTTTCTTTTATTGTTCTTTTATGTTCCACCGCATTGATGATGATGTTATTGTTCTTTCTACATAGTTGCATATGTTGATGAATAATCATGTAAATCTGTATAATGTTGTGATGCTATGGGGTGAACTTAATATGTTAATGGAGAAATGCAATTATTAAAGCAAAGAACATCTAGCCCTATGAAAAACTAACATGGTATCAGCGCTGGGCTGAAGAAAAGATATGGAGATCACCCCCATAGGGACAATTTGGATGGAAGCAAGAAGAGGATGGTGGAGACCTAAAAGAATCCTAGGGTATGAAAGAAACCCTTAGTAGTTAGTGCATAAGGATTTGATGGTTAGGGTTTGAGAGAAACCTTGGTTTATGGCAAAGGACCCTGGTTTATGACAAAGGCTTGAGATTTGATGTATGAAACTCTACCATGGTCTATGCGAAGATGCTCAAGCACTTGGGACAGATTTGATGAAGCCCTAAATGGTCGGTTGTTGATAAAGTTTATTGAAGGCAACATCTTAAGTGGACTATGGATAGTGATGACTCTTGAAGGCTGGTTGAAGAGGAACAGGATAACCTCTCATTAAAAGATAAGTACTCCTTGACTTATAATGTTTCTTTATACCTTTACTCTTGTTTAGACTTATGAATCTGATTATTATGATTATTGCTTTGATCATTGCTTATTCTTCCAGCATGTATACTTGAGTATATGGATGTATCTAACCTCCTTGATGAGATCTGATAGGTAGATCCTTCTTAAGGATCATTTGATATGCAGGAAAGAAAAGCTAGATTTGGAAAGAAGTAAAGAGGCACTTGATGAAAAGGTGACAAGGACTACAAGCTGCCTATGAGAAGGTGCACAAGTATTTGAACACTACAAGGTATGAAAGGTATGTTGTTTCAATGTTATGTTTCAGCTATAACATTGGATGACTAGTTGAGCCTTATAATATGTTGAGAATGTCTCCTTCGCAAATGGCTCATGCTTGGATATGAAAGAGATTTGGATTTATGTTTCTTACATGAAATGGTACACCTGATATTGAATATTTTGATCATGTTAACCTTCTTGATTCTATGAGGCTACTTATTATTGATCTTGGATATAGTGGCATAACTTGATGTTTGTCTAACATCTATTGTTCTTAACTCTAGTAAGCAAACATCCCCCCCAGATCAAAAGCCCGAAACGCAATCAGTATGGATCCGTGGGCAATCCGCCCTCTGAAACGCATTTCGGAAAAACCAAAACACGGATCGAGCTAAAAAATACAGTTCCTGCCATTTCGGAACTGTATGGCCCGATCCCTGTTTCGGTTTTTCCAAAACGTGTTTCGTACGATGGATCAGTCGTACGATCCACGGCGTTTCCGGGTCGGATCCGTACTGATCATGACTGCTTCGTCGGGCAAGCGGCCATTTTCGTCGCGCAGCCACAAAGTGACGCTTTTTTTATTTTTTTCCATTTTTGTTTGTTTTTCTTTGTTGGGAGTGGGTCCACCTTGGGTTAGGGTGAAGAGGGAAATGAGTAAAGACCCTTTCATCTCTCATTTCCTCACTTTTATTTTATGAGAGATTGGAGAAGAGAGGAGAGCTTGGAGGAGTGAAGAAGGGGGAGCTTGGAGGAATAAAGAAGGACTTCCATCTACAAGAGCTAAAAGGTAAGTGCAAACCCCAAACTCCCTCATTTTTTTGACATTATTTTTTGTCTTTTTCTCCTCCCTCTCCTACTCTTTCCCATTCTTTCTACTTGCTCATTTAATTGCAGGTTGTCCACCAACTATATCCATATTCCAAAATGGTGTTCTTTTGACTTCTATGTATCGTTCCACTTTTGGTTTTAGTGATGGCAAGGGGGAGCAGGAATAGAAGGGAAGAAGAACAAGAGGATAGTGGTCCCCATATAAGTGACCCAATGTATGATGAGGAGGAAGGGTTTGAAGAGGAAGGGGATGAACCTGAAGGGAACATTGAAACACTAGAGGGAAAAGTTGCATTAACACCCTTGTGGAACTATGTGACCAAAACTTCAAGGGGGAAAGGGTTGTGGAAGCTACATAAATTTGTGCCCTCATGGTTGTCATGGAGGAAAACCATTTAGTTGTTAATATACCTATGTGAGGAGGCATCTTTGTGGGGTGATGGACAGTGATGATAAAAAGGGTGTTGTGGGGATACCAATTTGCCTAAACATTTCAGCTGAACAAAGAAGAAAATACATCCAAATAGAGAAGGTTGCACAAAAAAAAAACAAGAAACAAAAAACTCATTCTAAATCAAGTGTAACCTCTAGATTTGGTAGCTCGTCTCCTCATGGTACTTTTGTAAGCTCTGGAGGTAAAAGAACAATAGGGGATTTCCTTAATGTTGCTGGGAGGGATGATGTGGATGGAAAGATAGTCCGATTTCTTTGTGCTTGCGGTGTACCATTCAATGTGCTTCGTTCTCCCTATTGACATGAAATGGTAAAGGCCATCAATGAAGCCCCAAAAGGATACAAGTCCCCCAACTACGAGAAAGCTAGAACAGTGTTATTAGAAAGAGAAAAAGCAAAGGTTCAAAGAGCTTTGACACGTTTTACAAATGAGTGGGTAGATTGTGGGGATGATGTGGATGGAAAGATAGTCTGATTTCTTTGTGCTTGCAATGCACCATTCAATGTGCTTCGCTCTCCCTATTGGCATGAAATGGTAAAGGCCATCAATGAAGCCCCAAAAGGATACAAGGTCCCCCAACTATGAGAAAGCTAGAACGGTGTTATTAGAAAGAGAAAAAGCAAAGGTTCAAAGAGCTTTGACACATTTTAGAAATGAGTGGGTAGATTGTGCGGTATCCATTGTATCAGATGGGTGGACAAATATTAGAAACCAACATTTGATAAATCTTCTTGGTGTTTCTGCTAGTGGTGCAGTATTTATTACATGTCATGACTCCTCCTTCGTCAATGCATCTTCCCAAAACATTGCAGATCACCTATTGCAATCAATCAGAGATGTTGGTCCAAATAATGTGGTTCAAGTGATCACAGATAATGTAGCAAATTGTAAGGCAGTTGGAAAAGTTATTGAGCATACTCATCCACAGATCTCTTGGTCTGGGTGCCTGGTTCACACATTGAACCTTTTGATGCATGATATTGTGAAGCATAAAGAATGTGGGTGGATTAATGAGCTTTACAGGATTGGGAAGCAACTCATTAAATTCATCACAAGACATACAAGGGTAAACTATTTCTATCGTAATTACTCCAAGTTGTAGTTGCTTAAACTTGCAAAAACAAGATTTGCCAGTTATTACCTCACCTTTAGGCAACTAGTGAAGGTGAGACAAGTTTTAACTAATATGGTGTGCATTGAATCATGGGAGGAAATTAACACTGATAGAGATGGTGCTAATGTGGCCAAGGACAATATTCTTGACATGTACTTTTGGTCACAGGTTAAATATGTTTTGCAATTCACCAAACCAATTTATTACATGATCAAGTTTGGAGATTCAGATCGACCAATAATTGGGGAGGTGTATGAGCAAATGGATAGCATGTTGGGGCAGATTAAAGACATTGTTGAGCCTAGAGATATCACCGTGTACAATTATATTCGTGCAGACGTGGAAAACCGATGGGAAATGCTAAAGTTCCATTGCATGCATTAGCATATGTTTTGACACCTAAATACTATCATCCATCATGGCTTTCAACACCAACGCTTGGGGGGGAAGCAAGAGAAAACCACACCTAGATCAAGAGGTTCAAAAAAACTATATGATTGCACTGAGTAAATTAGTCCTTAATGAGGAGGAGGCTACTATGGTACGGAGACAGTTGAGCAACTATACGCTTAGCACTAGTCCATTTGGAAGCATGCATGCAATTAGAGATCGAGAGACTTTTTCTTCTCGAGTGGTGGAACATGCATGGAGGTGCTACTCCACTTCTACAGACTTTGGCATTACGGGTGTTATTACAGATGGTAAACACTTCTTCTGCAGAGAGGTGTTGGAGTTCTTATTCTTTCATCCACAGTGTTAAGAGGAACAAGTTGAGTTTAGACCGAGCAGAGAGCTTGGTTATTGTTCATTACAACTTGCGATTGTTGTCCCATTACTTTGATGATGCAAAGACTAATAAAGACCTTAAGGTTTGGGACAAGAATCCAGAGGAGCCCAATTTAGAGGATGGAGTATTGCGATTAGAGCAATTTGAGGATGCTCTTATCCAGGTATGTTCATTGTGGTATGAATTTTGCTTATAAAGCATTTCTCTAATACCTGTTTTTAATTTTTTTGTTAACTAGTGGTTTTTTTTGGTATAAACTTTTTGAGCGATTCCAGGATGATGATGATCGAGTTGAGATGCCACCCCCATCTGGTCCCTTGGTTCCCAGGTTCCATGGTTCAACACCAACAACAGGGGGTTCGTCTTCACTAGTTTCAGTGCCACAACTTCCACAGGCATCATCTTCTTCATTGCCACCATGTGGAGGCCCACCACCACGTTCTCTTCGTGGTGGAAGGAGGAGAGATTAGCAGATATATTCACAATTTACTATTTTGTCATAGATTAATCATTAGACTTGTAGGCTTGTTGTGAATTTGAACCTTTTTGTTTTGGCGGTGACCAAGTGACCTATTTTGTAAATATTATTATTTCAATTTTGGACATGACAAATGTTGACAGTTGCTCACTTGTTAGATAATATGCTCTATGTTTTATGTTTTATAATATGCTTAAATATTTTATGTGTTATAATATGCTTAAAAATTTGTTGTATGCTTGTAATTGCTAGAATATAGATGGTTGATGCTTGAATAATTAATCATTGATGTACAATGGAATCATGGATGCCATGCCTATCTTGATTTATGTAAAAAATGCATGTTTTCATGTCTTTTACAACTAATTTGGTATTTGAGATGTTTGTTTTGAATATAAATTCAAAAAAACATATAAATATAAATATATATATAGTAGACGCTTCCGAGACGCTTCGCTTCCTAGATTTTTGGAAAATGACGCTTCCGCATCCCCACTTCCAAAAAGCATCCCCGCTTCGTGCAACATTGCTCTTGACACTTGGCATGCATAAGACATGATGGATCTCTTATAGAAGGTTAACTCACTGATACTGATAATGCTTATGATAAGTATGATGAAAGTATGTTTGACACTCTTGCTATTTTGGTAAAGTTTTATTGAATGACTTGACTTGGTCCTATGGTAACCTTAATGATAGAACTATGAGTTTGATACTCTAGATCTCTTATTAACTGTGGTAATGTATTTGATAGTAATTATGGCATATGGTAAAATTGAATGCCCTAACTTGATGGATTGACTTGATGAAAGTGATATTGTGTTCATGATCTTTGAAGTATGTTGTCACACCTGTCCGTGGTTCCTATCATGTGAATCTAATGTTTGATGAAAGATTGATGTCATGATATGATGTAGTAGCTGACGTGAACATGATGTTGATAGCCATGATAGATAGATGTTTATGATCTAACAGATTTGTTGCTGCATGATTCTAGTAAAGACAGGTTGATGACATGAAAGAAGACAAATGAAATAGATTCCCAGTCAGAAGGAGAATCTCTTCTCAAGATTCTTACTCTTATTACTATTTGCATTTTGCACTGTTTAAATATGATTTATGTGCATCTGACATTTTTTATCTAAAGCAAGGTCTCAGATCTTAAGCCTGTACAAAAATTAGGGTTTCAGCTTTGGTCGCAGGCATAGAACTGGGAATACTCATCCTTGGACGCACGCATGCTAAGGCCCGAGTAGCGTCCTGGCAGCTAAACTCGCTCCCATGCTAACCTGAAGGGAGCGTTCAGAGGTTTGACTATTGTTGACCATTATCTAGAGATTTCTAAAGCTATCTGAACTCTGAATCAAGATGTTCAGGTTGTCAATTCCACATATAAGTAGAAGATATCCGAAATATTTGAAAACAAGGAAGTTTGAATGTTTGTAGGTGACCATGACATACATATAGATATGTCATTATGTTTGAAATTTGTGCTATAAGAGTTTAACATGATTTTGGCTTACTCATATATATGAGTTGTATGATGTATGATGATGACCTAAGATCTCTGACTCAATGATTGAGATATGTCTTGGACTATAAATCTTACTATGATAGCAAATTTGGTAATTGACATGATGTCTAATGTTTTGACTTGACGACTGATGATTTGCCCTGATGACAATGATAAATGAACATAGTAACTTCCTATGACTTGTATTATCAGAATGACTTGATTGATATTGCATGGTTGATGCCAACCTGTTGGCATGGTAATAGATGATGTCATGACTTGATGAAAGTCCTACCTATCATCTGGTTCAAAGCATTGACACTGAGATATTGATGACTTTTGATATTATTATTGATCTGGCTTCTAAAGTCTGATGAGCTGATTTAATTGATTTTGTAACAACCCAAAATAAATATCTAATTAACTTTCTAATTAACATTAAATTTAAATCGGAGTGGCACTTACCTAGCCAAATAAACATGTATTTCATAAACTAAATTCAAACTATGAATAGTGTTTACCTGTGATAGAAGTAGGCTTACCGCAACAAGGTTTTGGGAACGACTCTCCACCCAACCGTAGGCTCAAGGATTTGCTACAACTGGCCACCCCCGAGCCCTCAATCAAGATACTACTGTCAGTGACTCCTATGTCTTAGAACACCATTCTCCCAAGAGAATGAAAGATAGAATCTTGGAATGATGGAATGCCTCCCATCCTCCTCACCATCTAATAAATAGAACAAACATTGGATGGGAAACCTCATGTACACACTCCATGTGTCTACATGCAACTTTCTTTTGATTTTTAGCTTTCTTGTTTTATTTCTTTACTTTTCTTTTGATTTTTAGCTTTCTTGTTTTATTTTCTTCTTTTGATAGTTTTCTTCTTTTATTTCTATTTATTCTTATTTAGAGCTTTAGTATGGTT